>JARFIW010001790.1:0-120591 GCA_036346225.1 Platerodrilus igneus
ACGAACCTTTCCCATGGGCCAAATTTTCTACTTTGACAAGGATTATTGCATACTGTTTGCGGTTTTTGCGTAATTGTCGTAAACTCCCTTCAAAGAGGAACCTAGGTCCTCTCACGTGTGAAGAGATTTCCATTTCACATACTTGTTTGGTTAAAACATCTCAACCAGAGTTCCTTCCGGAAGAAATTAAATGTCTATAGAAAGGCATTCCCATTCTAAAGCCAACCTCAGTTTCAAGCTTAACTACTTTTGTCGACTCTGATGGTGTAATACGCATCGGAGGTCGTCTTAAAGATTCTCAGTTCTCCTTTGTGAAAAAACATTCAATTTAATTTCTGCAAAGCATAAATTTGCTCAGCTTCTTCTTATACGTGAACACACTTGTCTGTTGTATTGTGGTGTTCAACTGCTTCTTTCGCACGTGCGATAACGGTATTGGATAATTGCTGGCCGCAGTCTTGTAAAGGTTGTTGTCCATACGTGTCTCCGCTGCTTTTGATTTTTTTCTAAATTGACTAAACCCATTATGGGAAATCACCCAGCTGATCGAGTCAATTCAAAAGCACCATTTCGTGTAGTCGGCATTCACTACGCTCGTCCATTTCATATTAAGGATCGTAAGGTCCGGGGTGCTAAAACTTTCAAGTCATATATTTCTCTTTTTATTTGTTTTGCCACCAAGGCCATCCACCTAGAATTAGTTACTGATCTTTCCAGTGATTCATTTCCAATGACTTTTCGCAGATTCATTGCTCGTAGGGGTAAACCTAGTACCGATTACTCCTGATAATGGTTCGAGTTTCATAGGCGCCAAGTCAAAACTTCTTGAATTGGGCAATTTCCACCTCTTTCAACAAACCGTTATTCTAGATAAGGTAACTGACATGGGCATAACTTGGCATTTTATTCCTCCTCGTTCTCCTCATTTCGGGGGACTATGGGAGGTGGGTGTAAAATCGTGGAAACACCACTTACGTAGAGTCTTAGGCTATGCCCTTCTTACATATGAAGAGTTTTCCACCATGTTGGCACAGGTTGAAGCTATACTAAATTTGAGATCTTTGTCTCCTATTCCTTCTGATTCCGCCGATCTTCTTCCTTTAACTCCAGGACACTTCGTTGCTGGTCGATCTATGACTTCTGCTCCTGATATTTCCTTATGTCACCTTAAAGAGTCCAGACTTAATACCATCCAGCGAGTTCAACTTCTTCATTAACAAATATGGTTACGTTGGAGCAAAGAGTATGTATCGGAACTCCAAAAACGACAAAAATGGCGTTCCAATGATTCCGAACTTCTAGAAGTCGCATTTATGCTACTAAAGGAGGACAATTCCCCAGTGGTACAGTGGCGTCTTGGGCGCATTGTAAATGTTCATACTGGTGCCGACGGTGTTAATCGCTTTTCACACCGGAAGCATGTTGGGAATTATAGAATTACTACATGTGAAGCTACCTCGCGTTTGTGCCGAGAACTACTTTTGTGACAGCAAGCGCTGATGTTTTGTTGCGTGCTTCGTTTCCTGAATTCATTCGCGTTTAAAATGTTTGAGGGGTCAGCTCGTGACAGCTCATACCCATTGATTCTAATGTATTTTACTTAAATCTTCAATTCTATTCAGTTATAATAAATGTATTCCACGCTAAAGCATCCTTTACATTTCAATCTAAGCAAAAAACCTAAGGGTTACACTAAAACGAATACACGTGAAGCAGACTCGCATCGAAGATGTGCAAATATGTAACATGTAAAAATTCCGAACTGAATTATTTGTCAACATTACTGCTACAAACCCGTTAATTTAGTATTTATTTACTTAACGCTTTACGCAATATGAATTCCAATACTCTTGTATATTTAGTAAAGCCATAAAATTTAAGCATTTTATTACTACAGCTGATAACACTATTATAAACCTTGCGCGTGTTCCTTACTCGTATGTAGAATATCTAAGATTCTCAAGTTGTTTGTCGACTAGTGATAGGTGGTCACTATATGTCTTCTCGTCAAGCCGAAAGGTAACTTGTCTGTGATACAAAACAGACGAGATGTTACAGGAAATTAAGTTTTCCTGGCGTAAGCGCCGAAACAAGTAAAACAGTTAATTTAGTTGTCTAAGACAACAAAGTTATGCAGTAATTTGATCTTTACAACGGTTTGTTTTATAGGTAATTAATTACGATTTATAATAAAGTATATTGCAGTGCAACTTCCGTAATCTACAAAAATTCTAATGAAATATTAAGATTATTCTACTTGGTTAATGTGTGAATAAAATTTATCAACATGGAAATTCATTTCGTACAAAAATTGTAAGCAGATTTGTTGGATAGTGCCGACACATGACAGATTGGTGACGCCGCAACAAGTGCTGGCAGGTTGTTAAGTCGTCGACGCCGGTGGGTAAGCCCATTTGATTTCCTGAAATTTTTGCTGAATGTGCTGTGCTTTATTTCGTTTATACATATATGAATTTACATAATATTTAATTGTTCACTTGTAAATTACCTTATGCTCTGTTATGCAAGTACTTTGCCGTACAGATAATTTAGCAGCCTATTTGTTAGTAGAAAGAAGCTTAACCTTTTAAGGGCTTAATATTTAAAATATATAGAATGATTTTATTTCATTAATCACATGTTCAAATTTAAGTCATTCATTGTTAAACTATGTATAAAAAGATACTAAGTTACATCAATGATAGTAACATGTTGTTTGCAGCATTTGCTTAACTAAATGTTATTTCTTATCTTATTTAACGAAACCTTTTTTCAACATGTTGTTGTGTGCCTTCATTCCAACAAATGAAATTTTAATTTGAGATTAATTAACAAATACATTATTGCATGTATAAAAATTTGAATTTCTTGTACAGTTCTCGTAGCGCTACTTGGGACTACTAAGTATAAATAAATAGGATTAATAAAGTACAGACTTCAATTAAAATTCAGTAAAATTAAAAATTTAAAAATTTTAACTTTACATCCCCTGAGTAACGTAGTTATTATATTCATAAGAATTTCACTTTGTTGAGATGCATTATCATGTACATAATTGTTTAACATGAGAATATAGAAACCTTTTTTTCTTCAGCTCATTATTTTATGAATATTTAATTACCCTCGAAGATTTTATGACCGTTAAAAGAATTCATATAACAATTCAGTGATAAGTATTTGAAACAAAATTAAGGACTTCGTACTAGTTTCTCTTATATCACCACAGTATTTTTCACAACAAATTTTGTAAGTAAACTAGAAGAAAATATCTTTTTGGAAATCAATCAATTTCAGAGTTCCAATGGCTCACTAAAGAGTTCTATCGGTTTCACTTATGAAGAATAGATTTAGGCAAATATGAAAGAAGTTCCAACTCACCAGAGTATTATCGTTGCAAAATTTTGAGTCAAATTAGGAGAAAATTTCTTTTCAAAATTAATCAATTTCTTGAGAGTTCTGGTGGCTCACTAAAAAGTTTTATGGTTTCTCTTATGAAGAATAGGTTTGGGCAGAACTAAGGAGTTCCAACTCACCAGAGTGTTATGGATAGCAAATTTTGTAAGTTAAATTAAGTATGAGAAAATCCCTTTTTGAAAATAAATTTTTGTAGAGTTGTGGTGGCTTACTGAAGAGTTTTATCGGTTTCACTTATGAAGAGTAGATTTGGGCAGAACTATGCAGTTCCAACTCACCAGAGTATTATGGATAGCGAATTTTGTAGGATCAATTACGAGAAAATTCCTTTTTGGAAATAAATTTTTTGTAGAGTTCTGGCGGCTCACTAAAGAGTTCTATCGGTTTCACTTATGAAGAATAGATTTGGGCAGAACTAGGGAGTTCCAACTCACCAGAGTATTATGGATACCAAATTTTGTAGGTTAAATTACGAGAAAAGTCCTTTTTGAAAAACAACTTTCTAGAGTTCTGCTGGCTCGCTAAAAAATTCTATCGGTTTCACTTATGAAGAGTAGATTTGGGCAGAACTAAGGAGTTCCAACTCACCAGAGTATTATGGATACCAAATTTTGTAGGTTAAATTACGAGAAAATTCCTTTTTGGAAATAAATTTTTTGTAGAGTTCTGGTGGCTCACTAAAGAGTTCTATCGGTTTCACTTTTGAAGAATAAATTTGAGCAGAACTAAGGAGTTCCAACACACCAGAGTATTGTGAATACCAATTTTGTAGGTTAAATTACGAGAAAATTCCTTTTTGGAAATAAATTTTTTGTTTTGTAAAGTTTTGGTGGCTCACTAAAGAGTTATATCGGTTTCACTTATGAAGAATAGATTTGGGCAGAACTAAAGAGTTCCAACTCACCAGAGTATTATGGATAGCAAATTTTGTAGGTTAAATTACAAGAAAATTTGTTTTTAGGAATCAATTTTTTGTAGAGTTCTGGTGGCTCACTAACAAGTTTTACCAGTTTATCTTATGTAGATTAGATTAGAACAGAAACAAAAAGCTCCAAGTGACCAGAGTATTGTAGATGCAGCATTAGGAGAAAATCCCTTTCTGAAAATCAATCAATTTCTTTAGAACTCTTGTAGCTCACTAAAGAGTTGTACCAGTTTATGTTATGAAGAATAAATTCAGGGTTGAAACAAAAAAGTTCCCACTCACCGGAGTATTGCCGATGACAAATCAATTTTTTAGAGTTCTGGCGGCTCACTAAAGAGTTCTATCGGTTTCACTTATGAACAGTAGATTTGGGCAGAACTAAGGAGTTCCAACACACCAGAGTATTGTGAATTCCAATTTTGTAGGTTAAATTACGAGAAAATTCCTTTTTGGAAATAAATTTTTTGTTTTATAGAGTTCTGGTGGTTCACTAAAGAGATCTATCGGTTTCACTTATAAAGAATAGATTTGGGCGGAACTAAGGAGTTCCAATTCACCAGAGTATTATGGTTAGCAAATTTTGTAGGTTAAATTACAAAAAAATTCCTTTTTGGAAATCAATTTTTTGTAGAGTTCTGGCGGCTCACTAAAGAGTTCTACCAGTTTATCTTATGTAGATTAGATTAGAACAGAAACAAAAAGCTCTAACTGACCAGAGTATTGTAGATGCCGCATTAGGAGAAAATCCCTTTCTGGAAATCAATCAATTTCGTTAGAGCTCTTGTAGCTCACTAAAGAGTTCTACCAGTTTATGTTATAAAGAATAGATTGAGGGCAGAAACATAAAAGTTCCCACTCACCGGAGTATTGCCGATGACAAATTGGGAATATTTCTTTTAAAAAATCGATGAATTTCTTTAAAGTTCCAGTGGCACACTAAAGAGTTCTATCGGTTTCTCTTATGAAGAATAGATTTGGGCAGAACTAAGGAGTTCCAACTCAGCAGAGTATTATGGATACCAAATTTTGTAGGTTAAATTACGAAAAAGTTCCTTTTTGGAAATCAATTTTTTAGAGTTCCGATGGCTCACTAAAGAGTTCTATCGGTTTCACTTATGAAGAGTAGATTTGGGCAGAACTAAGGAGTTCCAACACACCAGAGTATTGTGAATACCAATTTTGTAGGTTAAATTACGAGAAAATTCCTTTTTGGAAATAATTTTTTTGTTTTGTAGAGTTCTGGTGGCTCACTAAAGAGTTCTATTGGTTTCACTTATGAAGAATAGATTTGGGCAGAACTAAGGAGTTCCAACTTACCAGAGCATTATGGATACCAAATTTTGTAGGTTAAATTACGAGAAAATTCCTTTTTGAAAATCAATTTTTTAGAGTTCTGGTGGCTCACTAAAGAGTTCTACCAGTTTCTCTTTTGAAGAATAGAGTTAAGGTTGAGGTTCTCCAAAGAGTTCAATCAGTTTCGCTTATGACGAACCAATTTGGAAAAAATAAAAGAAATCTAGAGCTCATTAAACTATTATCAATACCAATTTTTTTCGAAAATCAATCAATTTTTTAGGGATCTGACGGGTGACAGTCTCAAAAGATTTCCGTTACACGGAATTGGTATAGGTGAAGTTCTAGTTTACCAAAGTATCACCCACACTAAATTTGTACGAGTTTGAAAATCAATCGGCTTTTTTAAATAAAGTTCTCTTATCGATTTCGATGCATCTCTTTGAGCAGAAAAGTTAGAGCTGGTAAAAGTGGATGGCTTTGTGAAGCTTTCCGACTCCAAAAAACGACAGCGATTGAGAACGCAACTGTTCAAGGGCGATCACTGGGCGAAGCAAACTGCAAACTTCACACAGAGAACTTTTCAACGTCAAATAGTACACGTACAAATACGAAAGCATTAGTAATGAATCAAAAAGATCCTATACACTCTTAGAACATAAACTTATAACGGGTTCTGCTACGATAGCAAGCCTGTATTAACTCCAACTGACGATATTAATAATTTAGACAAGTAAATAAAACCAACGGTATTCGAGGTAGCACGCGAATTCCCAGACTTTCCCAGTTTTCCAGAATAATCAGGGTTGTGTGAACTCTGTTAGAAAGAAACAGTATTTATCTCAAGACGTTAGTTCAGAAGATCCGAGCGTGTCCTTTTTATTTATAGAGAAGCGAAATAGTAACAAAAATATCTCTCGATTGCTCATGGAAGCAGTCGGTTTTCTACTTTCGCATACTACGTTTATCTTGGCATAGTTGAACCCCGATTAAAAATCGACACGATCAAATTTGAACTCGATGCGAACGCGTTTACACTGAATGCAACCAACCCGCTCAGACATTATTAGCTCTGGAAACATAACCACTTCCACGGGACGACATTTGCATGAATTAAATAACAACCGAACCTCATTACACGGCTAGTAACTAGAATAAGTTAGCAGCTATTGTAAGTCGATCCACTCCAACCGTTTGTTGTCAATTTCAATCCGCAAATTCAACTCAACTCTCTTGTCAAGTGAGTCGAGTTCGGTGCCTCAACCCGGACGAAAAAGTGTTTGTATTGATCATTTCTACACATTAACTTTGATCCGGTTAGCTTTGACCGGATCCTTGTACAGGTTTTTCAAGGTTACACACTATTCAATAATAATACTAATACCATATGCGTCTCGTCTTTACTGTTACAGAATTATTAGATAAATTATACGTTTGTTAGCTGTAATTATGTTTCAAAGCCATCCTAGAACTTTGTCAGAGCTGTAAGAAAGTAAGTAACGTATAGGTGGTACTAAACTTAATTCCTAAAGAGGTTAGATAACTTTTAGGTTTCCAAATTGTGCCTTTAAGCAAATTCATTTAGTCAGTTGCTTTATAAAAATTTAGGCGGCGTCCATTATCTTATTTTTTTTTAACTTTAATTAAACCCAATGACCCAATCTCATGCGACCGTGGGTTAAAAGCTCAGCTAGCTGGGTTTGTTATGATTTATAAGAATTCTCGATAGGTATAGCAAATCAACCACGATTTTTTTACACTTACACTGCCGCCCAACGTCTGGGCCGTGATAGACTGTTGATTAGAATTTAACTTACACTTGCGTCCAAAACGTGGGGCTCGATTGCTTGCTCTTCGATACACTTAAACAGGCTCAAATTGATTTTGGTTGGCTCAAATTTTGGTCGTCTCAATTTTGTTTGTTCATTAGTGATTCCATCGTTTGATTTAAAGATTTTGTCTCACTGATTCACGTAACGTTTAAACTTAATGAAGTTAGATCTCATCAATATTAATTTCTCGTAAAATTTCATATAATTCTGTAGAAAATGTGATTCAAATTTGATTAGAATTTTGTATATCATTTTATATGGTTCAGTTAGTTATTGATTGCTGTTGAGTGAGAGCTCATATTTACTGGATAATTTTAGAGTTTATAATTTTTACAATGGCAGAAAAATATCAGATAGTACATTTACTTAAAGATGAGTTAGATAATGAGTTGAATATTAGAAGTATACAGAACACTAGACCAGTCGCTGATAAAAGAAAAATATTAGCTCGATTATTAGCCAAGGAATCTGTTAAACCAGGATGTTTGATTGATCTCTTAGGGTACACAGTAGATTTTTATACAGAAAGGCAGGAAGTTGAATCTACTAGTACCGAATCGATAAAAAATGTCTTAACGGAATACCAAGATGAACCTTCAGACTCCACTTTTAAGAGGATACAGTCTAGGTTAATACACATTTTAGGTCGTATTAAACGTATAAAGCTTCCCAAAGAAAATTCTCAAGAAATAATACTATTCAAAAATAAAACAATGGCTACAGTTATTGTAATGGAGGCAGATCTCCATGAAAAAGTAAACAATGCTCCCACTAACTTACCTGTCCCTTCTGTTACATATTTTACTCAGTCAGTTCCTATTGGTTCTTGGGCAATAAAATATTCTGGAGTCCCTAAACTATTATATCAATTTTTAGAAAGAATTACAGAGCTTGCACAATCTCGTAAAGTATCGGACAAAGAGTTATTTAACTCATCAGTCGAATTGTTCACTGGCAATGCTCTCATTTGGTACCGAAGCGTCCGCAGTCAGTTAACAGATTGGAATTCTTTAGTCGTTAAATTAAAAGAAGATTTTTTACCAACATATCCTGAAGATGAGGTGTGGGAAACCATTAAACGCCGTTGCCAAAAGAAAGGAGAATCTGTGGTTTTATACATAGCAAATATGGAAAGTTTCTTTAACAGATTACCCGTATGTCCCCCAGAAAGCACAAAGGTTAGAATAGTTAGAAAGAATTTGTTACCTGAATTTGTTCAGCATCTCGCTTTGCTCGATATAGAGAATATGACTACTTTAGCTAAAGGAAACTAAAAGACGCTTCTCCTAAACCAAAGGTTGTTTCTGTCATGTCTGGTAGCAACTACCAATCATATAACAATTTTATATAGTCGTATTTTTAGAAATAAGACTTCTCAATCTCAAGTCCCCAATTCATCTAACCCAGTATCTGCTGCTAATGCTTCTACAAACCCTACGTCAAAAAATAAACTTGTCTGTTGGAATTGTACTCGGATAGGACATTCATTTAGAAATTGTAGAGCTCCGAGAAGAATCTTTTGTTTTAGTTGTGGTCACAAAGGAGTAACGCGCTTGGCTTGTCCATCATGTACAAAAAAAAACGAATAAAGAAGCAGAAGTTATGTAGCCAACTTCATGCTTTCAGTCGAAAGGCTACCATTATGTCGAATAACAAAAAACAATTGTTCAATACAGATGAGTGGTCAGAATGGCTTCTCGTTGTCAAAAATTTTTGTAGAAATAATGTTTCACCTAATACTAGTGCTTTATTTGAGAAAAGATCTTATGACAATCGTCCTTATATATTGGTGAAATTGTTTGATAATGATATATCAGGTTTATTGGATTCTGGTTGTACTACCTCTATTGTCGGATCCCTTTAATAATAATAATAAAGTTGAATTTAACTATTTTTAAATCCAACCGGAAAGGAGTGTCCACTGCAGACGGATCGTTAAAATTAATAGAAGGATTAGTTGATCTACCTATTCGTATTGGAACCGAATGCCGCGTTTTAAATGCCTTAATTGTACCTTCGTTACCCCACATGCATTCATTTCTGGAAGTGACTTTGCAAAATTATTTGGTGTAATAGCAGACTTTAAGAATGATTCTTGGTTTATTCAGAATGAAATAGAAAACCACATCCCTTATGTAGGTCAATCCGAAGTACCCTTGAGTTGTAATGATTATTTATTTGGTACAGATGACTTGTCTCCAGTCCAGAAAAATCAAGCTCAAGCGATGATTAATTTTTTTAACGAGATTAGTAGCGAGAATAGATTAGGTTGTACTAATAAGATAGAGATGGTTATTAATACAGGAGACGCTAAACCAGTTCGCAAAAGACCGGACGTCATGTCACCATTTATAAGTGATAAGTTAAATCAAGAATTGGATGAAATGCTTCGTCTAGGAGTGGTTGAACCATGCCAATCCCCTTGGTCCAGTGTAAGTGTAAAAAAATCGTGGCTGATTTTCTATACCTATCGAGAATTCTTATAAATTATAACAAGCCCTGGGTAAGGTTGGATGACAAGCGGCTTTTAGAAAAAGAAGACTCTTATGACTTTTAGCTAGCTGAGCTTTTAACCCACGGTCGCATGAGATTGGGTCAGTGGGTTTAATTAAAGTTAAAACAAAAAAAGATAATGGACGCCACCTAAATTTTTGTAAAGCAACTGACTAAATGAATTTTCTTAAAGGGAAAATTTGGAAACCTAAAAGATATCTAACCTCTTTAGGAATTAAGTTTAATACCACCTATACGTTACTAACTTTCTTACTGCTCTGACGAAGTTCTAGGATGGATCTGAAGCATAATTACAACTAACAAACATATTTCTGTAACTACACAAAGTCTTTAATTTTGTTTCAAATACTTATCACTGACTCGTTATATGAATTCTTTTAACGGTCATAAAATCTTCGAGGGTAATTAAATATTCATAAAATAATGAGCTGAAGAAAAAAGGTTTCTATATTCTCATATTAAATAATTATGTACATGATAATGCAACTCAACAAAGATAAATTCTTATGAATTCAATTACTACGTTACTCAGGAGATGTAAAGTTAAAATTTTTAAATTTTTAATTCTACTGAATGTTAATTAAAGTCTGTACTTTATTAACACTATTTATTAATACTAAGTAGTCCGAAGTAGCGCTACGAGAACTGTACAAGAAATTCAAATTTCTATACATGCAATAATGTATTTGTTCAATAATCTCAAATTAAAATTTCATTTGTTGGAATGAAGGCACACAACAACATGTTAAAATAAGGTTTCGGTAAACAAGATAAGAAATAACATTTAGTTAAGCAAATGCTGCAAACAACATGTTACTATCATTGATGTAACTTAGTATCTTTTTATACATAGTTTGACAACGAATGACTTTTAAATTTGAACACGTGATTAATGAAATAAAATCATCCTGTATATTTTAAATATTAAGCCCTTAAAAGGTTAAGCTTCTTTCTATTAATAAATAGGCTGCTAAATTATCTGTACGGCAAAGTACTTGCATAACAGAGCATAAGGTAATTTACAAGTGAACAATTAAATATTACGTAAATCCATATATGTGTATACAAAATAAAACACAGCACATGCAGCAAAAATTTCAGGAAATCAAATGGGCTTATATACCGGCGTCAACGACCTAACAACCTGTCAGCACTTGTTGCGACGTCACCATTCTGTCATGTGTCGGCACTATTCAACAAATCTGCTTACAATATTTGTACGAAATGAATTTCATGTCGATAAATTTTATTTACACATGAACCAAGTAGAATAATCTTAATATTTCATTAGAATTTATGTAGATTACGGAAGTTGCACTGCAATATACTTTATTATAAATCGTAATTAATTACCTATAAAACAAACCGTTGTAAAGATCAAATTACTTCACAACTTTGTTGTCTTAGACAACTAAATTAACTGTTTTACTTGTTTCGGCGCTTACGCCAGGAAAACTTAATTTCCTGTAACATCTCGTCTGTTTTATATCACAGACAAGTTACCTTTCGGCTTGACGAGAAGACATATAGTGACCACCTATCACTAGTCGACAAACAACTTGAGAATCTTAGATATTCTACATACGAGTAAGGAACACGCGCAAGGTTTGTAATAGTGTTATCAGCTGTAGTAATAAAATGCTTAAACTTTATGGCTTTACTAAATATACAAGAGTATTGGAATTCATATTGCGTAAAGCGTTAAGTAAATAAATACTAAATTAACGGGTTTGTAGCAGTAATGTTGGCAAATAATTCAGTTCGGAATTTTTACATGTTACAAATATACAAACATAATTCAAACACATGAATACTTCAATTTTTATTTTCATTATATCCAATTTTGTTATGTATTATATAATATTAAAAATAAAAATTATTTAATAACAGTTAGAATTAAAACGTTTAAGAACTGTAAATTGACGCTGCAACAATCTTATTAGTATTTTGAATTTTATATTTTTTCATGTATGTATGTCTGGTACAGAGCGATAATCTGCTATCATATTTGTATAAATATCCCATCAGCAAATTGAACCCTGCGGATGCAGTACAAGTAATAATTACACTGAATAAGAACATATAAGTTTGTAACTAAAATGTTTCAGGTTGAAATGCTAATGACGACATTAACACTACATAAACCAGAGATTAGAGTATGGAATATTTTTACCGTGGGAGTGCGTCTACTTGGATCGGTAAGTATTTGTGCATGTACAACAAATTTACTTAAGAATATTATTCTTAAAACTATTGAAATTAGATTTTTAAACCAGAATGTTAACGATTAGTTGGACGGATAGAGCAACAAATGAGGAAGTATATAAAAGGATAGGTGAGAAACCCTGTATGTGGAAACAATTAAAGGTCAGGAGAGATAGAATGTTAGGGCACCTGTTAAGACATGAGGGACTATTTAGTAAGGTCTTAGATTATAGACTACCAAATAAAAATAGAGTAGGAAGACCTAGGTAAAGCTATATTAGTCAAATTAATAGAAATTTAGGTTGTGAAGGGTATGTAGACCTTTTTAGACTAGCTCAGAATAGAAAAGAACTTAGAGCTGCGTCAAACCGACCTTAAGTAGGTTTGAAAACAAAACAAAAAGAAAATAAATAAATAAAAATCAGTTAACTAAATGTCACAATGACATAACTTACAATTAGTTAGCGGTCTGGCTTGTTGGCAGCGTTCGTTGCTTAAGCCTTATCATAACGTATAATTTAACACCTTTCCTTTTTTTGGAGGGGATAACCAGGTAATATTTCATTTCCTTATAAATAGGAATCGTGTAAACATGTTGAAGATCTCTAACAACCATCACATTGCTAATATCTTTGTAGAGCCAGGTAGATAAGAAAAAGATAGAAGAGTATAGGAAGATCTAGACCAAGCTACATTAGTCAAATTATTAGAAATTTAGGTTGTGAAGGGTATGTAGAACTTTTTAGATTAGCACAGAAGTTAGAACTGCGTCAAACCAATCTTAAGTAAAGTCTAAAACAAAATGATAATGAAGCCAGTTTGAATATCTTTTGGTTTATTACAGCAGTAAGGTTGCCATATGCCAGAAGGCACTGCACTGCAAAACACTAAACTGTCCGGTTAAATTTGGATCAAAGAAGGCATAGACTCTAATGTCGCATTGTTGGGAGCGCGTGAAGAAGAAAATTGTTAGTAGCAAACATTTCACCTTGTTATGCATTTGTGTCGTCTGGCGAAATCTGAAATGCGTTGCAAAAACGATCATTTAAAGTTATTTTTCCTCTTGTTCTTTTTTAGTACAAAATTACTTAATAAAGGCATTTTTTATACCAAATTCTACAAAAAACATGCTTAGCATTTTCCATGTACACTCGACCATTTGTGTCTTGCAAAAATTGTCTTTAGTATAAACACTAATACAGTTAACTATTATTTCAAAAAGGTTTCAGAAAAATTAATTAAATTGTTGTGTATTTTTACTAGATGATGTTGCTTATGTTGTTGCAGATAATAGGAACTGTCATAACCCATGTATTTGTGGCTCTTCAATTTTACATATCTTGGGAGAAATAACAAGTCTATGGATCTCGTAAGCAGCAGAAATCGGACAAAAGAGCGAATAATGTGTGCTATTAATTCCAACGCAACGATTGCAGATAAATGTAATTAGTGTGAACATGAATTCCTGTTGAAATATAAAAAATAAAAGGTTTTTGTGGCAGTTTCGTTGTTTCGTTGTGTATACCACTCAAAAGGAGTAAGGTACGATTTTGGGAACCTGTCAAATTAAATTAAAAAATATGAATATGACTCAGAAAGGCATGCTTTTAAAAATACAATAGGAACAATTGCGAAAGATCGGGAATTTTAAAAAGCAATTAAAAACAAAAAATCGGGAATTCTAAAAAAATTAAAAACAAACATTTTAATTGCGAGCGTAATATGTATTGAAGTCAGTCATCCATTTCCAAAACCAATCATCGATCAATGTTTTTTGCCTTGACACTATTTTCGCAACTATACGCTTTGAATTTAGTAAAAAACACTACTAATGGTAACTTAACTTCAACGATATTTTCCATTTGTACCTTATTGTGCATTTCTTCTTAGTAATAAATTGTGTTGAGGTTTCAATTTAGGTTAGTAGTCTAAATGTTTTAATACTAAGACGAAGTAACATGTCCGAAATTAGTGTTGAGGCAAAAATGGTATTGAGGTTTCAACGTAGGTGAACGTACCTATAAGGTTGTAGCTAGAATATAGCAATTTACATACCTTGAGATACTATCGAAGGACGAAGTTTGCTGGTCCAACGATTAATAACCAAAGAATTTGTGGACTGTATTTCGAAGATGTTGTAGTGCTTCCTCTGCAAGCCGAGACGAAATATCCATTAAACGACCAGTTTATTGTCACTTACAAAGTTCGCACTATTATGGCCATAAATAACACTTGTGTAATTACAACCCTTTACTCCAAACACTACACGATTATTAATATTTTATATAACGAACCATAAAAAGGTTTCGAAAACATACCGAATTGTATGTTGCTCTAATAACGTCTTACCGTTTCCAACGATTAACTACGACTCCTGTTTTTACACTCTATTTTGGGGTGCAGGCAGATCGAAACAAGTTTCTACCTGTTCAAAACTGATCACGCGTAACCTTCGGGATAAAAGGGGTGATATATTCAGGATGCATATTTTCAATGTCTACATTATTAGGATATAGGAGCAAGTCGTCTTCAAATTAAATTTAATAAAATAATAAAAAAGACCGAACATACCGCTCACCAAAAATAATTAGAAACTAACTTATTTTTAAGCTAAAGATAAAACGATAATACAATAGGTTTATACGTTAGTATATACAACAACAAAAAAAAATTATATTACTGTACAGGCAGTAATCATGACTTAACCAGTGGCCGTTTGATTAACCCTTGGTTAGTTTTTACAGTAGCAACCCGAATAACTCCATTATTACCCGGATGCACTTCAACGATGCGTCCTAAACGCCATTTTAACGGAGGAATGTTCATTTCCCTAAGAAGCACTAACGAACCGATGGTCACCTGATTCGATTTATTAATAAACCATTTATTTTTCTGTTGTAGAGTGTGCAAATACTCTACACTCCACCTTTTCCAAAAAGTTTGGTGTATTTGTTGTAGCAGTTGCCACCGATCTAACCGAGACACTTTGGTATTCAATAAGTCTGGATCCGTTAGAACCGAGAGTGGACCGAGAGTTAAAAAAGACCTGGTGTTAAATACGAAAAGTCATTAGGGTCTGTAGTCAACGCACATAATGGGCGTGAGTTCAGCACCGCTTCAATCTGCGCCAATACTGTGCACATTTCCTCATACGTTAAAATCTGATCACCTACTACACGATATAAGTGACCTTTCACGGATTTAATCCCAGATTCCCAGAGACCTCCGAAGTGAGGAGAACCAGGCGGATTAAAAACGAATTCAATACTTTCCGACTCCGCTGAAAATTTCATCATTTCCTTCAAGGCTCGAGAGGCTCCCACAAAGTTAGTTCCACAATCGGAATAAATTTTTAAACAACGACCTTGTCGAGCGATGAATCGTCGCAAAGCTGCGATAAATGCTTCCGAAGATAAACTCGATGCCAATTTTAAATGAATGGCTTTTGTGCTTAAACACACAAACAAACAAATATAAGCTTTAGTAATCCGTGCACCTCTAGTCCTATTGAATGTAATATTAAAAGGTCCACCATAATCAACTCAGGAATTGAGAAAAGCCTTTCCTGGAGTGACTCGGGGAGAGGGTAAATCCCATCGAAGGCGATAATAAGAGGGGATTAGTCCTAAAACAACGAATGCAAGTTTTCAAGCAGGCTTTTACTGCTCCTTTTGCTGAAATAATCCAAAAATTTTGAGCGAGCAAAAATAATGTAGTACGAACACCCGAATGTAAATATTTGACATGACAATCCATAATAATAAGTTCCGTCAATTTATGCGACTTTGCTAAAAGTAACGGTTATTTTGCATCAAATCCTAACTGCGAATTTTTCAATCTGCCGCCCACCCTAAGCAAACCCCTGATAATCAATAAATGGGCTTAAAGGGCGAAACTGCTTTGAGATACGTTTTTTATTAATACAATTGTCAAGTTCCTTTTGAAATACTTCCGACTGTACATTTTTCACCAGAATATGCAATGATGATTGCAATTCTTGACTTAAAATGTTTCCCACCAATCGTTCTGAACGAGCAACTCTCAAGTTACATGCGAATCGTCTACAAAACAAAAGAACTCTTAATAGTCTCTGTAATGTTGAGAATTTGTACAACAAACAATCAAACAAATTTTCCTGAGAAATTACCAAAAATGTTTTCGTAACTCTTTCTTCCATAGGCAAGGTATCCTCTATTTTTAATACCTTACTGGAAGGCCAATTCCTTTTTGCAACCAATAACCAAGGAGGACCCGCCCACCATAAGGGATGGTTGACCAGTTCCGAAGCGAATAAACCACGAGAAGCACAATCTGCGGGATTGTACTTCGACTCCACATGATACCATTTTGAAGGAGCTACGTATGACTGGATACGAGCTATCCGATCTGCAACATAGGTTTTCCATTTGTTAGGCGTTGATTGAATCCACGCTAATACCACCTTTGAATCCGACCAAGCAAAAATATCTGCGAATTCCAAAATATCCTTAAATGTCACCATGACAAAGTGAATTAATTCCGATAATAATACTGCAGCACAGAGTTCCAATCTTGGCAATGTTATCTTGCTGAGTGGTGCTACTTTTGATTTAGCACATACCAAAGAAACGACAATGTTATGATCCATATCCACACAACGAAAATAAATTACTGCAGCATATCGTGCCTCAGAGGCATCACAAAAACCATGTAACTCGATTTTTTGTAAGTTATCTCCAACGAATCTACGAAGAATTTCTATATTCGAAGCTTCCTGTAAATCTGATATAAACTTTCTCCATTTTTGAACGAACTTAGTATGAGGTTCTTGATCCCAATCTAACCCCAATAACCATAATTCTTGGATAAACCGTTTAGCGAAGAACACCACTGGCGCTAAAAGACCAAGCGGATCAAAAATTCTAGTTATTTTTGACAAAATATTACGTTTAGTACACTGTCTTTGTTGCACATGAATAGTGTATGCAAAAACATCTAACGAAGGTCGCCACTGAAGACCTAAAATTTTTAAAGAACTGTTTACATTATCTTGAAATGACAATGTTCCCATATGACCTAAATTTGAGAAGCTTGCGAGAACTTCTACCGAATTACTGCACTACTTGCGCAGTTCGAATCCTCCAGATTTACAAAGGGCATTCAATTCAATGACAAGTTTGTTTTGCTGTTGCAATCGAATCACAACCTGTTACTACGTCTTCTACATAAGTATCTTCGACCAGCAAGAGGGAAATTAGATGCTTGTACCTTTGCTAGTTCTTGGAGGGTACGTAATGCTAAAAATGGCGATGATGTCAACCCATATGTGACAGTATTTAACTGAAAGTCAGAAATAGGTTCCGAGGGCATATCTCTCCAAACAATGCGTTGATAGTTACGCTGACTTTCTTTCACGAGAATTTGTCTATACATCTGCTTTAAATCTGCAGATAAGACTACACGATGTACTCGAAAATTCAACAATAATACAATTATATCCTTTTGCAGAGCAGGACCAACTAACAAATTATCATTCAAAGAATTACCTGCAGCATCTTTGCACGAGGCGTCGAATACTACTCTCAATTTAGTAGTATAGTACTGTCTACTTTATGTACTGCATGATGCGGAATATAATACAAATTACTACATTTTAAAAAATCCACTGAAGGGACTTTAACCTTAGTCATATGACCACTGTCAATATAGTCTCTCATAGATTCTTTGTAGCTCGAATACAAATCCAAATCCTTTATCAAACGACGTTCTAAACTCAAAAATCTACGAACTGCAATTTCTCTAGAATTATAAAAACAAAGGTTGCGAATTTTTAAATGGCAATGAAACCACAAATCTTCCAGTTTCATCCCTCGAATAATTTTCACAAAAATCTTGTTCACTTTTCTCTTCTTCAGGCGAACGATGCACTGTAGAAGGAATATTCTCCAATTCCCAAAATTTACGAATGTCAACATCAAGTGGTTCTGCCACTGCACAGAATGACTTAAACGAACGAGTAGAAGATACCACTTTACCTGTTAGTATCCACCCCAAAGTAGTATGAATGGCAACGGGTTCAAATGCATTGCCCCAACGTGATTCATTTAATATTATTTGAGCAAATACGTCTGCTCCCAAAAGCATTTCGATTAGCTGTGGAACATCAAATTTTGCATCAGCCAACTGTAAACTTTGAATATGTGGCCAATTATTTATTGGTAGTTTAGTAGACGGCAATCGATCACAAATCGTAGGCAAGATAAAACATTCAGTCTTATACAGAGGTGACGATAAACTAAGTGGACTAATCAAACACAATGCCTTGCCAGACACTGAAGATGACTTCAAACCTACTCCCTGAACAGTGACTTCAGTTTTAGCTTTCTTTAACCCTAACTTCTGCCGACATTTTTCTGTAATAAAGCTTTCCATACTTCCATTATCAATTAAAGTTCGAACAGAATGTAATTGACCGGAATAATCTTGTACCGAAACTACTGCTGTAGCTAACAACGTGGTAGTATGGTCTAACGAAGTTAATATTAACGAATTAGTAGTGGTTGGTTGTTGAATAACCTGTTGGTTAACCACCGAACCTTCTTCAGTTGAAAATGACGAACTATTACTTGACGTGGTTCTCTGCGGAGAAACTAGTGCCCGACGATTTCCAAAATGTAATAAAGTATTATGATTTTTGGCACATTCTCTACAATTCCACTGGCAACGACAATTTTTTACCGCATGTGAATCACCTAAACAACGAATACACAACTTGTGCCTTTTTACCACCTCGTAGCGTTCTTGAGGGGATTTATCCAACAATTACTTGCATTTATACAATGGATGCGAAGCTTGACACAAAATGCACTTTCTATCAGTAGAAATAGCAACAAACGAATTTCTAGGCGCCGACGAGGCGTTAGCGAATTTTCTATTATCTGAAGCACTGAATTTTATGCTTTCCCGAGTTTTCGAAGAAGTATCTAATGAAACAATCCCACTAACTTCCAACACCTTACATTGCCTTTCTACAAATGCTCTTAAATCCTTAAATATAGGAACATCTAAAACATTCTCCAACTCAAACCTTTTTAGAGTTTCACTGTCTAATTTTTTGGATAACAAATTAAAGAGTGCGAAATCCCACAAGTCGATTTCTAATTTTTCCAATGCAAACAAATTTTTGTCGATACAATTAATCAAACTTCTTAATTGTTTATGCGAATTTACCGTACTAATTTTCGAACAACTCTCAAGCGAGTTCCAATAAGTGAATGCTAATAACTTTTTGGATTGAAAACGATGTACTAAAATGTCATACGCCTTTTGATACGAATCATTCCCAATTGGAATATGTTTAATCAAAGCATGTGTACTCGAATCAATATTATCTAACAAATACATGAATTTCTGAATTGGCAACAATTTATCATTCTCATGAACCAATTTTTCAAAAACTGATCGAAAACTTTCCCAATCGACAATCTTACCGGAAAAACGAATTATTTTTAACGAAGGGAGGGGGAGGTTACCACTAACGGGAACAACATCATGCGGTCCTGTAGCTGACATACCAATGAACGGTTTAACATCTTTCACAAATTCCACTTTAAATTTAGCAGCAAAAATTTTAATTTCCGTAACGAGATTACCTATCTCTATTCTCAAAGCACGATACTCCTCTAATTCCACCGATTCTGACACAAAAGTTTAAAATCTGATTCGACTTCTTTCGCAGAATTCAACCAACCGTCTATCATACAACAATTATTCTCCGATCTACCAATTTCTCTCATATTATCAAGAATACTATTTAATCTACTCCATGCTGTTTTAGCTTCTAAAATAAGCATTTCCAATTTATTACTCATTTTGAAGTTAAACAACAAGCATAAATTATCTATGTTATTAAAACGACGAAATTTCAATGATATTAAATTTGAAAGCGACTCCAAGTTTCTAGGTAAAGGAATAACGAGATTTTATTGAAGTAAACAAACACAAGTGTTTACAACCAAACGACGAATTTATTCACGCACCAATCACGTGATTACGAATACAACCGACACCAATGACATCTGCACTATACCCTGAGGGTACAAAGTTTAGTAACTACACTGTTAACGAGATTCGGCTCGAAGGACCAATGAACGTACCTATGAGGTTGTAGCTAGAATGTAGCAATTCACATACCTTGAGATACTATCGAAGGACGAAGTTTGCTGGTCTAACGATTAATAACCAACGAATTTGTGGACTGTATTTCGAAGATGTTGTAGTGCTTCCTCTGCAAGCCGAGACGAAATATCCATTAAACGACCAGTTTATTGTCACTTACAAAGTTCGCACTATTATGGCTATAAATAACACTTGTGTAATTACAACCCTTTATTCCAAACACTACACGATTATTAATATTTTATATAACGAACCATAAAAAGAGCTTCGAAAACATACCGAATTGCATGTTGCTCTAATGATGTCTTACCGTTTCGAACGATTAACTACGACTCCTGTTTTTACACTCTATTTTGGGGTGCAGGCAGATCGAAACAAGTTTCTACCTGTTCAAAACTGATCACGCGTAACCTTCATAATAAAAGGGGTGATATATTCAGGATGCATATTTCCAATGTCTACATTAATAGGATATAGGAGCGAGTCGTCTTCAAATTAAATTTAATAAAATAATAAAGAAGACCGAACAGTAGGTTAGTGGTCGAAACCTTTTAATACTAAGAAAAAAATAACCTGTGCAAAAATGGTGTTAAGGCGAAAGTAGTGTTGGGGTTTCAACTTAGGTCGGTATGTTTTACTACTTATACAATATAATCGATAACGTGCATGTGCAAAAATAGTGATTCGCTTGTCACGAAAAGAAAATTTTTGACTTCTATTTTAAAGTTCCAGATTTTTCCGCAAATTTCTCTGTTATATAATAATAGCGGTTGTAATATAAAACAAGGTCAGTCATACATTTTTAAAGTCAATCAATGAATTTTGTCTTGACACTATTTTTGCACGTATTCCGCTTTGGATATTTTCCTCAGTAGTAAATCATTTCGACAGCTAACCTAAATTGAAACTGTAACACTGTTTTCACCTCAGCCTATTTTCGCACATGTATCTTTTAATTATGTTGTCTTAGTAGTAACACATTTTGACAACTAACCTAAATTGAAACCTCAACACTATTTTCACCTCAAAACTTTTCCCGCACATACAGCCATTAATTATTTTGTCTTAGCAGTAACGCACGTCGACAACTAACTTATGTTGAAACCTCGACACTATTTTCACTCATGTACCGCTTTGGACATTTCTTCTGAGCAGTAAAACATTACTAACGATAGCCTAACCTTATCACTATTTATGGTCACGAACGTAATGTATTATGTCTTCTTAATAGTAAAACATTTTGTCAATCAACCTAAGTTGAAACCTCCAAAGTATTTTCACATCAACACTATTTTTGAACATGTATCCAGTCGACAATTCTGTTTTAGTAGTAAAATATTGCGACTATTTACCTACGTTGAGACATCAGCACTATTTTCGCCTCGACACTATAAATAGTGTTAATGTTTTAACTCAGGGTAGTGTAACAGTTCATTTAACTGTCACGAATCTAGTAGTTAGGCAACTCTGTTTACCTGCATTTAGGTTATAAGTTAAACGGAAAAGCAGGTTCCTTTGTCTTATTAGTCGAAATTCTGTTAGGTAGGGATCAAAAGGTGTATTCTGGTATTCTGCGCACTTGTTGAGGTCGAGCTATCTTATTCAACTTTTGGTGGAAGATGGACGCGAGCAAGCGTGTTATTTTCCAAATGTTAGTTTGGTTGTGGGAAGCTTTTCCTATTAAAAATAAATTGAATCGCCGACTAGGGGTAAGCTGATTTTATTTATTATACAATGATTTTAAAATAAGGTTATCTGTTGCAGCAAATTAATTTAATTTCTAAAAACGTGTTGTTTACTTCAATATGGCTTTAGTTAGATTGCTATTTAAGTAAATTTGAATACTTGTTCAAGTACTGTAGAATGAATAAATGGGTTAATATCAGCAGATATTTTGACCTAGTTTACACTGTTCCTACATCTTGGATTGAATCCTGGAAGACTTGCTTTTTCTGGATTAATATTCTTTGGTTTAGAAGATCAGGTGTCCGGGTGTCCGCCATGAGGTCTACCATCTGTGGTTAAGTCGACTGATCGCGTTTTGGCTTTACGTGTGTTGAGGTCAAGGACTTTGAAAATACTTTATTGTGGTATTTATGCATATATCCATTTTAAATTTTTATAAGAGAAAAACTTATAATAATTGTTTGTTTTACAAATGTTTGAATACTAATAGCACTGTGAATATGCAATGCTATAATTAATTTTGAATTAATACGTTGTAATTTTATCTTCTAAAAGTCCCGAGGCATGAGCTCATATCACGTTGGTTTATTTTGTTAAATTTTATACTCTGTAATTATTAAAAAGAAAAGAAAGAAAATTTGCTGAAGTGAAGTGATTACGTCCTCCTATTAAAATAGACAAAAGCAACGAGGTGTTTTACTACGCGAGCAAGCGTAGTGAGCCTAATTCTTGCATCAACACACTAGCGAGTAATACGGAAACTGAAAAGCTACATTAAATTTATAAGCACAGATGGAGTTATATATATATATATATATATATATATATATATATATATTGCTGTGATAAGAGGTTGTTTAAGAGTGTACTTTATAGTAAAGGTCGTTTAGAAATGAGAAATTACCATAGGCAGCAGAAAACTGCATTTATTTAGTGAAGAATTGAGAAATGGAGATAGTTTGTAAATAGTAAGCAGTGAACACCCTGTATATAAAGTATAAATAGTTTTAAGCGACGCAGATAAACACAGGAAGACGCATAGTTAGCGTAGAAACCAGGAACACATGCATTAGGTAAATAGTAAATATTTAATACCCTGTAGAAAAAGTTTAGTTAATTTAGGTAAAGCAAGTAACGATATTTTTCAGTGGAAGCACGCCTATATTTATAAGTAAACGATAAAGTGTAATTAGACACGCATTCAAAAGAGTTCCAAACAATTAGATTAATACGGAGATAGAAATAGAGCTTTAGGTAGCATAGGTAAATGCGTGCAAATAGCTAACCATTTTTGATAAGAAAGTAGATTAAAAATTGCGTGAATAACATGTAAATATGAAAATTAAAAGTCGAACTGCATCAGTTGTTTATGGAAAAGCAATTAGATCTATCAAAACACAGCATGTTGATAACGAAGACATTACATGTGATTTTCCAATGCTCCACCCGAAGGTACTACATTGGCCAGGAAGCGAGTTTTATTTACCTGGAAAATTTGGAATTTTGCCAAACCCTTGCTGTTCCAAGCAAGGTAGGGATCTTTAACGTGCGTGACACTCACACACGGGACCTCCATTTTACCTCTCATCCGAACGAGGGTGTATTTTTGTGAAAAATGCTCGCCTAACATTTTTCAAGCGGACCGTGTCGGGATTCGAACCCGGGACCTTGGGCGCAGTAGTCACACACATACCACTACGCCACGGAGCCGCCTGATAACGAAGACATTACATGTGATTTTCCAATGCTCCACCCGAAGGTACTACATTGGCCAGGAAGCGAGTTTTTTTTTACCTGGAAAATTTTGAATTTTGCCAAATCCTTGCTGTTCCAAGCAAGGTAGGGATCTTTAACGTGCGTGACAACACTCACACACGGGACCTCCATTTTACCTCTCATCCGAACGAGGGTGTATTTTTGCGAAAAATGCTCGCCTAACATTTTTCAAGCGGACCGTGTCGGGATTTGAACTGATAACGAAGACAGCTGCGACCAGCTTACAATTATTGGGAATCGTGGAGAATTACATCAGAAACTATTTTGAATGTAATTATTTGATTGGTTATAAATGAGCGACGAGCTCTAGACCATACCAACCGACGGAGTGGGAACGGAATAATATGTTAGCAGGTACTAATTGAAAAGTGTATTTCAAATAATTTACAAAAGCTGTACATAATATATTGGTTTCATTATATAAAATCGAAATTAACTGAATTTTATAATTCCAAATAAATGCTAGCCGAGGTCATACGATTTAAATAGTTCAAGGAGGAGCTACGAGTTGAATAGGAAATTGATAACAAGTAAGGCGGTAACGTATCGAATTTTGCTATTGGCAGACAAGGTTGCTTCAAGATAAAATCCAGTTAAGTTTCTGGAGGGAATTGATAGCAATATTAATAAGACAGCCCAACGTCGGAGGAGATAATTACAATCCGGTTTATTCATAGTAATATTAAAATGGTCGCTCAAATGATGGAGCGCGAATAATTTAGAGTACATAGCAAATAATATAACAGCCCAACGAAGGGGCTCGATAATTCCGGCAGTTCATAGCAAAATTAATAAGGCGCACAACGTAGGGGCACGATAATTTAGAGAGTATCATAGCAATATATATATATATATATATATATATAAAATTCATTTCGAATAAATACAACATTCTGTCAAGCACGTGTTAAATTGTTATCTTCGTGTAGTAGGTAATGACTTGAATAAGCGTTCTTCATTCGCAACTGCTTTAACCTTAGAACTCCAAAGATTTCCACATTTATAACATTATTGCACGGCATACACTTGGATATGATACGTTGCTTTTCCAGCCCTTTCACATAAATTGTAGCATAAGGCGGTATAATAGTTTGCAGGTATAACGTGAGAACGTCTGGTGATAACAGATTTGTTGATGGGTTTTCCCAGGTAAGCCTGTGCAATGTTTCTTGAAATTTTCACTTAAATGGCTAGAGTCTAAAGGCATCTCTAATATTTCGTGCCATACTTCGTCGTTTTCTACGTCAAAAACCGTCAGTTCTTTAATAAAAAATTCACATGTTTTAACCTGGAAACCTTGTATATCCAGGATGTAAACGATAGTGCTGCGTTCTTGTCGATGGTTGATTCTCAAATAACCAAACTTGCGGTAACTCCATCAATATATACTACAGAAGTCTGTTTTGTTAATCCTGCTTCTCCCCCCACCAAGCTATGCAACCAGTAGTTCCGGCCCACGCTTCCTTTTCCGTAAAACTTTTTCCACTAGGTACGTGTCGTGTGCTGCTGTGGTCTGAATTTCTTCAGCGTAGAAACACCCTTGAATTGGTCGTCCCTTTAAATCTTGTAATAGATAAGTTATCGGTCTCGTTTGTTGTACTTTAATAATTTTGAACAGTTCTGTACTCCAGTTTGGATAAAATCCTCAGTCAAATGCTGCTTTATATTTTGATATACGTACAATTTCTCCAACACAATGTAATTTCTTTCGACTTGTAACACTTCTAGTGCTGATTTGGAGTTTTGTTCTTTCTCGGTGCTCTTCAGCTTCCATGGGTATCATGTTAATACTTCGATATGGCGTCTTATTGTATTCTTCCATAACCTTAGTCAAAATATCCAACCATCTATGACCGCCTTGCAAGTAAAATCTTCTGTACAACTTGTTTTTGATTGTTCTTATTACTCTTTCGCAGAAACCGGCTTTGATTGCGGAATAGGTAGAATAATGGTTTATTTTATGTTTTTGCATAAGTTGCTTAAAGGGGCGGTTATAGAATTCAAGCCCCTGATCCTTTTGTAGATTGACTTTTGTGGTCATATTTCCATGCAACATTTTGTCAAATATTCTTTTCATAGCATTTTGCCAATGCATATTTTGTATAGCAATCCACCGCTATTACAATATATCTGCACCTATTGTTCACACGAGTGTAAGGTTGGAATTGGCACAAATCAGACTGGATAAGATCGCGTTTCACATGTTTCAGATTTGTGTGACGACGCAGAAAATTTTTCTTTGCAGGCTTAAATAATTCCTTAACGATGATTTCTTTACACATTTATGTTTGACCCCCACTAGTATACAATTACCACCAGTATATAAGGCAGAGAAACAAATACCAAGCCCTCATTTAATTTAGTATCTTCAAGTTGAACCGAAGTTCGAAATAATGGATTTCGCCAGTGTTGATGTAATAAGTGATGTATGGATATATCAATTAGACCTCAGCAAGTTAGAAGGTAAGACCATATACAATTTAACTCAATTCAGACCGCTTTCTCACTACCACAACGTGAAAGTTAGGTTTGATTTGCATGGTGGTTTAAGACCATCACTTCAAATTGTCTGCTGCGGCGGAATGTGTAGAAGTTATCCAGTAAAAGTGGACTACCACGAATGAAGAGATTTCTACGACTTTCAAGTGCAGTTCATGCTTCCAGAATTTGCGAAAGAACTAGAGCGTCTTAAGATATGTAACATGAGTGAATTAGTAACCTACAAATTGGAAGAACTGAATTGTAGAAATTTTTTATAGTTTTATGAAGAGTTTATTGGTATCACAACGATTGCAAATGTTGGAAGTATTGATTAAACAGATGAAGAAAAAGCAACAATTCTATAGGAAGGTGAATAACGAGCAAGTAAACATTTATTCAACGAAGGCAGCAATGCAAATTATCTAGCGGTGCTAGAAATAATTATATGGCACTCAAACCAATACATTGAAGATGTGTCTATGAAACGTTTGCGAACGCAATTATTTAGAAATTGCACGCTTTCCGATTAGGTGGATTCTGGTTACCACGACGCATGCTCCATGACAACCCTATAGAAAGCAAAAGCAGCCTACAGTTTTATTAGCCGACATTCGTAGTCAGTAATAAAAGCATCTAACCGAAGCAATGGGGTTTCACAATAGGTTGAAATTCATTTTCTGAACGAAGGTGGTAAAATTATAGGCAGAGCATGTGAGGAAAGATACAAAGGAGGAAAAATATCTTCTGAATGTTATATAACTGATAAGTGCTGTAGCATTTCAGTCTGTTTGACGAACGAATACAACCCCTGCAAGTGTCAATATTGCCGTCAAAAGTATCAGTCATCATCTGAGGAAGAAAAAGAGGCCTCAGAGTGAATGGCTTAAAATTTAAAAATTATTGTTATGTACAAGTTTTGTAAAATCAGTATACAGTTGTAAAAAGTATAAATAGAAATGTCTTTTACATTTGTATTCATTTAGTTTCTGTTTGTTGATGAATTCACACCTATGATTGTGCAGGAAGGTAGTGGGTTAGTAAACAAAGCCATAAATAATCTACGATTTGAGCTCCACATTCTAAGCTATTTTTATTGTGGTTCTGGGATCCGATTAGAAAATAGTTTAGCCGTGGCAATCCTGGAGTAAACTAGTTGAATCGCTTGTGCAAGGACCACAATATTGCATACTCCAAGTGCCCCGACGACCTCGCAGCTAGACATAGAGCAGATTAAATTTTAGAAGAAGAAGCCTGCGAAAGAGTTAAGTCCAAGGATGCTAAGTTTGGCAAAAAGACTGCAGTTTGGTTGTGACAAGTTCTATGAAAGCAAAGAGACAAATAGTTATGGGTATGAAGAAGAAGAACAACAAAATAAGTTTTAAAGGCGGATTCCTGAAGAAAATATGATCCGCAATAGACCGGGTTGGTTCCGACAACTTGAAATAGCTACTTGACGTTGGTATTCTAATTGTGAAAAAAAAAATAAAAGGAGCTGGTGAGAGAAACAAAATTAAAGTCCCGCGTGTTATATCCTTTCCACAGGAACGAGGTTTTCTACCATTGATTCCTATATTTGCCGGACTAAGTGCTCTTCGAGCACTAACAGGTGGAGCTGCGGGAATAACTAAAGCAATAAATGATGCCAAGCCAAGACAGCCAACGAGCAGCTTAAGGAAAGTGAACGGCACAACAGATCTATGGCAGCCATTGCCGTCGGGAAAAAGGGAAATGGACTATTTTTAAAACCTTACAAGAGAGGTACTGCGCTATTTTTAAAACCATACAGCAAGGGCGCGGTAAAATGGGATGATTTCTAGCACCGTTAATGACACCTTTACTAAAAAAGACTTTATAGCAAAAAAAAACTAAACAAGTTACCAAGAAAGAGCTTTTTCCGAAGTGTATATAAAGAACTTCACAGTTTGGATCTCCCATTTTCGCGGTGTCTTTTCAAGGGATCAGTTGAAGAATATTAAACCGCACATCAATGAGAGAGGTGTGTTTAATTTGGATACCACCAGCGAACCCGGGAACCATTGGGTTGGATACCGCAAAATTGGTAAAAGTGTTATATACTACGATTCGTTTGGAGACTTAAGACCGCCAAAAGAAGTCAAGAGTTATTTTTGAGGTTGCAGAATTTATTACAACAGCGTACCCGAACAAACTTACAACACCTATAATTGTGGACATTTAGTGTTAAAGTTTCTTAGTGACAATGGCTAAAATAGTGAGCGTGTTCGGATACGCATATGTCATATCCACAAGATCCATATCCACCAATCAAATTAAAACAAGACGGTGAATATACTTTGGGCTTAATGGGTCTGTATACTTGTAACACTGCGCAGAACGTTCACTCTGGTAATAATGTCTTGTATTTTGATGATTCAGAGCAGCATAAAATAATCATTAAACCGGGTTCGTACGAATTGGAAGAAATAAATGTATATATACAAGAAAATTTCAAACAGTGGCTCAGTACTGTACCAGACAGCAACGAGAACATTGAAAAATATTTCAATTTAGGTGCAATAACACGCTAAAGTGTTCTATGCAAAGCAGTTTACCTTTCGACTTTGATGTGGAACGTAAAAACAGTATTGGAAGCATCTAGGGGTTTACCATATTATACTCTACCTGTCTACTCAAAGGTATACCGTTAAAGTCCCGCGCGTAATTTATAAGAGCCACTACGACAATTGGCAACATAATAAACATTTGACTAATATTGCGCAATAAGGTGTTACGTCATTATTACGCCACAAATTATTATCACATACAAAGAAAAAAGATAAAAGATACTCACGTAAAATGTAGAACTCATCACGGCATTGCAGCTATTCTGGAGTCAGGCTCTCGGCGTTGGTTGGGCGTTGTTGGGCGTGGTTTGGCCTTTGCCCCCGTCGAAGTCAAATTAATTTGTCTTTTCTCTTCTGGTGTTGCGGTAGGATAAAGGAAACAGGTAGAAGGAACGATAATAGGTACGAGACAGGAAACCTACATATCTAAATGAGAAGACAAGATAAAAGGCACACACAAATAACCGCCCTGTTCAACGTTTCGTTGACTAGTCCATGACGTGACGAAAATCACCACTTACTTCCCCAATCCGCGTCTGCGCATTCTCCGGCGCCGATGCAACTATCTAAAGTGACGGAAATGCACGGCACAAGTCTTTTTAAATATTGGCGCGAATTCACTTACAAGTTTAGAAACTTACAATGCCAATTATGGCATGTAACAACCAACCGTAAACTTTCTGCAGACGTCTTGCATATCGCAGACCAACAAGTGAACATAATTTCAACATCAAACATTTTTGTGGAAACCAATATCACCACCGGATCGTTCAGAAACGATTTTCTTACTCACGGTATATTTTAATTCAGCCTTTCTGTACCGCGTGGGTATAATCTGGAAAAGGAGAAATCACGATGTATATTATCCACTGAGCTTATCCGAAATTGACAACATAACCATACGATTTGTTGATCACTTGGGGAAATTGGTAAATTTTTCATCGGAAATATACACTTGCGTTAGACTAGAAATAAAAAGCATCTAAAGAAAAATGCCCATCGATTTTGTATATAAAACACTTTACCACGCACCTCGACGACCTCAGAGTGTTAAGTCGTCAAGAGACTTGCATCCGAAGAAATACGTTTCTTAAAATCCTTGGGATTAAAGTTAGAAATGACGGATGGCAGGAATAGACGCAGCTTATATCTCCACGGTGATGAAAACGTTAAACTTGGAAGACTCAAGTTTGATTATGTACCCAAATTGAATGTGTTTGATAGTTATAAAGTAGACGAAACAATTATGAAAGAAGATTTTAATACGTATCTACCATTTACCTTAAATTCTGAAAACAACGATCGAATTTTCACAAAAAATTCAGAACAGCGATAACATCACATATCCCCATAAAAGTTTCATGCGGAGGCGTCTGAGCAAGGAGGGGAGCAAGCAAGAAATCTCCTCCCTTCCGTTCCTCCTTATGGGAATTTAAATGTAAAATGCGACGCTGTGGCGATGCTGCTGCATTCGGATCCCCCTCATCTTCTACTGATGCGAGTACAAGTAAGGTAAGGGTCGCATCACTGGAGTAGACCTTTCTTTGTGGGAGTAATAAAGAGTTGCTCGTTACCCATTCAAACGTTTCTTAACTTTAGCAATACATACCTATCTCGAAGTGCTTTTATTTCAAGGTTTAAGTAAATACTTGTGAAGCATAGATGTATCCTATAAGTAAAAAGACAAAAGACATCTGCAAGAAAACTTTATATTTTTAAAACAATTCATATCCACACTATCGTGCTTGCTTATAATTATAATAGTTTACTAAAGAATAACTTGCTTTCAGGTACCATGTAGGGTGTCAAACTTAAACTTTAGCTTTTTGATACGTCATTGAGTTTCTTCAGCTTTACAGATGAAATGTAAAATTGCAGAGCCACAAGTACGTACGTTATCACTGTTCCCGATACCTAAAACCATAAATATATCATTTGTAACTGCAAACTGTTAAATAGAGCATATATAAAACAAGATAGTAGGCTAGGAGCTAGGAACTGAACAGCGTTTGACGTAAATCATAGTTCTGTATTGCGACAAACACTCAAAAGTGAGTTAATTCAACATTTGGCTTATTAGAAGAGAGTGGTGAGTGGAACTCCTGGGTAGTATTTATAATAACTTTTAGAGATTCAGTGAAAATCAAAACAAAATTGCTAGCACCATCTATGTTACGTTAGTGAAAACTTAAGCTGCAAGTTATATATAGCTACTACTCACTTGAGCAGGGTTTGGCTAGAAAAATTGTTTACTAAGAAAGCTTAATATTGTTTTTATCCTTAGCTTTAGCTAACACATTGTCATTAACGTTTTGAAGGCTATAACTTCAAGGTGGGCGGTATGTTGGCAATTGTATTTAATTGTTCGTTTTATTCTCGTTCCGAACCCTTACGCTTAGGTAGTAAATCACTAGCACGACCTCCGCTTACTTGTGTTTCATGCTTGGCTCGAAAGACGAGCATGTAGCTGAACAACCACCAGAGCAGTCTTAAAATTGGGGCTGTAGTTCTCGCGTTTTAATCAAGATTAGCTTGTTGTAAAAGTCAGAAGTGTAGTTGCAAATAAATTTATTTCACATGTTGTGTGTTCAATTATTTTTCAGCTCTTACTTTAGTTAAAACAAATAACATTTTTAATCAAGCATGATCCTATGAAGTCAAATCCTCACCACATCGTTCCCAAAACGCCCTACATTTACCCTGTAGAGGGAGCAAAAGGGTTCTAGATCCAGCATAAACACAACCACCATCACACACTACCACCACTACCACCACCACCACCATGCACCCCACAACCTCCTCCACTATCACCAACACACACCACCACAGGTAAGCTATGTTAGTTCTGGCACAGTAAATCAATCCACATCACTCCACATCACTCCACATTACTCCACATCCTCCACATCACTCCACATCCTTCCACACATCTTCACATCACTCCACACACCTCCACAGTCCTCCACACCTTTCATGTTTTACAAACCGGGGTTGTTATTGAGATATTAATTACACCCGTTTAATAAATGGTGTTTAAAGTAATTAGTACACAAATTTAAAGGTATTTTTCCAGTCATATAAGCCAGAAGTTTGTCTATGTGAAAGGTCGAATAAAAATTTCCCACAACAAAACAAAACAAGACGCTATAAGGAATCCATTATATAGAACTTGAATGCTACGTAATCGACACCATCGTTCCAACAAGGTATTATCAAATTCATACCGGAGAAAGTCCAAGGTATGGACTATAACATGCCTTAAACTTTGACCGCAGGACGCGGATAACTAGTGATGTCAGATAGAGGCGTTGTTTTAAATACAACACAAATTTGATAAAGAATCAGTTTTCCTTCAACAAAAGCCGCTTCATAGCAGTTCAAATTAAAATTTTACGTAAAGTGAACATAGAAAAATTAAATAATTATATTTCGCGGAAGTCGTGATGGGAAAGTTTTTTAAAATAATAAAGAAATATGCGAGAGAAGTTTTGCTGTTAACTGAAAAACGTAAGTGAAAGCTTATTAATTAAACATAATTTTAATATTTATAATTTAGAGTTCTGGGAAAAATCTAAGTAAAAATTTAGGTAAAAATTTAAATTAGCACATCTGAATTGGTACATAAATCTAAATTTGCAAATAAATCTGAATTTAACTATACATCTATCTAAATTTGCATTAAAACATTGGTTTGCATCTACGCAACGGGGCACTAACGGAGAAGCGTTCTCAGCATTGAAAGAATGTTTGGCAAGCGGTACTATAAAATCAACAAGTGAACTCAGCCGAAAACAATCCCGGGGTGCTGGTCAACAGCACTCAGCAGCAGATCCAAGAATAGGGAGAACAAAAAGACACGCAAGAAAAACTACAGGTCAGAACATTATCCAATAGCATAAGGTATTATTTTCTTTTTTATTGAACATTTGCATTTTTTTCTTATACCAGAATATTTATGTAAAAGGTCATCAAAAATTTTTTTATACGTGAAAATTTACGTAAAAGGGGAAAGTCATTGAACGTTTAAGGATATTTGCAATAGTACACAGTGTTATTTTTGCTGACTTTATACAGAATAAAGTGAACTATAATTTTGGAGATAAACAAATTGATATCATTATTATTTTGATTTAGGGATTTATTTTGTCAAATAGTGAATCATACTATCAAGCTGTAAAGTGTATATAATTTTTTTGTCATTATACAAATCTTAGTCAATTTCATTTGACTCATTCAAGACAGTTAAACCTAGTAGCTTTTACCTGTGAGAAGAAAACCCGATAGTTTAGTGCTTGGAAAGTGTTTTTTTAAGTTTCAACTTTAAACCTTATGTAAGTACAACGATGTTTTAATTTTATATTTGAAAAAACACCTTTCAGCTTAAATAGACGTGTAAGGGAGATATATATATATATATATATATATATATATATATTATATATATATATATATATTTAATTCAAACAGAAATATAGTATATAAATTATTTAAAAAAATGCGTTTCTTAAGAAAAATACATTTTACCTAGTACACATAATAAATTATCTTCATGCAGTAGACAGTGCGTTGATAGCTCATAAGCATTTCTTGTAAGTGCTTTAGGGCTAGGTATTTCAAACTCTTCCATAGGTGGGTGGAGGGTTGTGGATTGATGTGGCGGGATGTGGAGGTGTGTGAAGGGATTTGGAGGGATGCGGAGGGATGCGGAGGGATGTGGAGGTGGAGGGATGTGAAGGAATGTGGAGGTGGTGGGATGTGGAGGTGGAGTGATGTGGAGGGATGTGTAGGTGGTAGGATGTGATGATAGAGGGATATGGTGGTGCTGGAATGTGGAGGTGGAGTGATGTAGAGGGATTTAGAAGTATGTGAAGGAATGTGATGAGATGATGAGGGATGTGGAGGTCGAGGTGTAGGGATATATTTTCTTAATTCAAAGACAAGCACAGTATCTAAACTTTATTTAAAGTAATACATTTCTTAAGAGGAATACATTTTGCGTAGTATAACGTAATGAATTATCTTCATGCAGAAGAAAGTGCGCTGATAAGTCATAAGCATATCTTGTAAGCGCTTTAAGGCTAAGTATCCCAAACTTTCCCGTAACCATCACTTCATCGTTTGGCAAATATTTAGATATAATTTTTGTTTTGATAAGCCCTTAACAAAGACGCTAGCGTTTGGCGGTACCATGTCTTGTAGATAGATGTAAAGATAAAAGTAACGGACTTAATTTGGCGGTAGATGGTGTTTCCCAATTTAGTCCATGCAGATACGTTTTGTTGAATCTATTTTGTTTCTGAAAGTCGTGGTTTAAATATTCACTATCCAATAAAATCTCCAAAATTTGATGCCATACATCATTCGTTCCCACATTGAGAATAGATATTTCTTTGATAAAGAACTCACTTGTATTATACTGAAAGCCCTGGAAGTCTAAAATATAGTACGTGTTTCTTCTTTGGGTGCTGAATCGAAAATGAGCCAACTTTGGGTAAATCATCACCTATTTACTACACCAGATCTGTGGACTTTACCCAGGATCTTCTAGCATTCAACCATTGGACAAGAGGTATCTTACTATTTTTACTACTCTTTATAATTTTTTCTACCAGATATGCTTGGAGCTTGCGTTGGCTGGACTTCTCGATAAAAAGCCCTTCGGATTGGGTTACCGTCCAAGTCTACTATTAGATAGGTAGTTAGTTTTGTATGCTACACCTTTTTTATTGTAAACAATTCTGTGCTCCAGTTTGGATCAAATCCTCGGTCAAATACTGCTTTATATTTTGAAATACGCACTACATCACCAACGTTGTATAATTTCTTCGGACTTGTAGTACTGCTATCGGCTGTAACAACTTTTACTCTTTCTGGGTGTTCTTCCGCTTCTATCGGGGACATCTTAGTACTCCTGTGCGTTGTATTATTATATTCCTCCACAACCTTATGCAAAATATCCCACCATCTGTAGCTACCATGCAAAGAGAACCCTCTGTACAACTTGTTCTTGATTGTCCTGATTAACCTCTCTGCCATGCTCGTCTTAAATGCAGAAAAAGTGAAGTAATGATTAATTTTGTATTTTTGCATGAGTTTCTTAAACGTATGGTTGTAGAATTCAAGCCCCTGATCCGTTTGTAGATTGACTTTTGTGGTAATATTCTTTTTATCCTGCAGGAGTTTTACCACTATTTTCTTCATTGCCCTAGTAACTTCAGGTCCAGTTTTATTTTTTAAGGGCTCGACTAACGCATATTTTGTGAAACAGTCTGCTGTATTTAGAAAATATCTGCACCCATTATTTACCCGACAGTAAGGCTGAAATTCGCAGAGATCTGCCTGGATAAGATCTCGCTTAAGATAAATGCAACGGAGTATATCCTCTAAGTAGTATATCCAGGGAGAGTTTTTAGTGTGGCAATGGTCCAGCAGAAACAAAATCTATTACACATACCGATTGAAAATTGGCGTCCATATTTCAAGACGGGTGTTTTACTTGTGCAAAACCGCTTAAAACCATTTTTGTTTTTTTTGAAGATTACAAGGAATCTATTGTACATTTGCATGAAGAATTGATTTTAATTAGATCTGCTACAAGTCGATTGGGAATACAGTAACCTTTACCATACATAGCATCTCTTGGAATTTACACGAGCTTCCATCACTAACACAATCAAAGTCGCACGTATGGAGAATGAAAGTTTCGAATGGAACGGAAAAGGCTTAATTGCTATTATTAGCACTTCAAAATGGAAAATACGATAAGAAAGAAGAAGATGCTACGAGTTTCACCAATGCCTGCCAAATTAAGTCCGCTACTTTGTTAAAGAGTTATCAAAACACAATATTATATCTAAATATTTGCCAAACAATAAAGTGTTGGATATGGAAAGATTTGGGATTCCTAGCCTTAAAGCGCTTAGAAGAGATGCTTATAACCTATCAGCGCCCTGTCTACTGCATGAAGATAATTTATTACGTGAGTTAAGGTTCGGGCTTTGGGAGCTGTGTTTTTAAAAACTACTTTCAAAACTTCTTATCAATTTATTTGATTAATACAGAATTGAATGTGGAATTTTGCAATCTTAATTAAAATTACTCTAAGTTGAAAAAATAATTAATTGTACTATTTTGAGTAGTCTAAGCAACTGCAATGCTAAAGCTGAATACTTTGACTGACTGCCGGGTTTTGGGGTTCCCGGGCTATTTATAATGTCCCTGCCCCCTCACATGGCTATGGAAACTTGCAGAGCTCATGTCTGCTTATTCTTAATCCTATTCATTAATACATTGTTATAATCTTACTTTCTAGGTAATCACGGTATCTTAACCGTCTGTGACCTGCCACCTGCAGTGTCACTATCGTCTAGAATACATTGTATTGCATCCGTTCTCATGAACTGTTAATAAACTTTACTAATTGTCCTTGTATTAAATTGTTGCACTTCACTTAGTAATTTCTTAATGATTTCTAATAATTTCCTGTTAGATTCTATTTTATAATACATACATAATTGGGGTATATGTAACTCGTGTACTAAGCAAAATGTATTCCTCTTAAGGAACTTATTATTTTAAATAAAGTTTTATACTATGCTTGTCTTTGAATTAAAATCATATATATATATATATATATATATATATATATATATATATATACATATATATTGTAACAATTTTTTTTGACGACTACATATTCTTTTCAAATTATTTATAAAATACACTGTATTGTCTATTTAAATAGACAATTAAATTTTGTGATCTAAATAAATATTTAGATCAGGGCCGTGTACCCCAATCACAAGCCGAATATTACTTTATAGTATTGGTTTAGTTATTATTAGTAAACGTTGGTCATTTGAATAGCATGTCAGGCAATTTTGATATGAGTTCTGCGCATAGAACGGGCGATTCAGTCTGGCACGACCACTTGTGGGGGTCACAAGCACCATGCAGTTAAATAGGGTCCTCGCCAGCAACCTGCATGTAGCGATAGGCGTTGCCGCTTGACCAAGTGCAAGATGCATTTGCTTTTCTGTGTATTTTAATAATGCGCTCTATGGACTTCCTTTAATGAATTACTCAAATTTGTTAATTTCGATTTCACTGAATTTATAAAATGTGCTCTGTGGATTTTCTAGTTATGGTCTTATAGAATTTTCAATAATAATTTCTTTAGAATTTTCTAATATTAATTGCAATTTACTGATTAAAAAATTAATCTAAATGGTTGGCGAACTTTGGTCTTTGTAATTATCAAGTATATTCTCACTAACGTAAATGTAATAATGTTTTTTCTGTACATTAAGTAATGATAAGATTACAGGCTTACAAGTTCAAATATCATATTTAATTTTCCAATTACCGTTAAATAATTTGTCTTTAACACAAGTTAATGAAACGTAGAAAATGATGTACTTTGGAAAGTCTGTTTTATGGTTCGATTTTGTTTCGATTTGCGAAGATGAAATGCACATCAAATTCGTGTAAATGGTTCCAGTAAAGATCCAGTATCTTACGCAATAAAATGTGGACAGTACGTTGACGTCATTTGTTTGTCAAAGGATCGCAGGCCAGCACATCTGGATTGGACAACGTAAGTGTTTCAATGTAGTTTAAAACAACTGTTTGCAAGATACGCGTTTTTCTATCATTTTGCCATAACTACAGCTGTTTGCTTATCATAACAGCGAGGCAGATGATTGAAAACAACATTGTAGCAATTTATGATTCTTGTTTTACCATGTAAATACGAAAACTTTTGCTATTTAGAATTTATCACAGTTTGAATCAAAGGCTATATATTGTATTATTGCAAATGAGTATGAATACCTTTATTTAATTCTATCATAGTACTTCATTCAAATTCAATCACACCTTAAGTAATTACGAGAATTAATATTTTTAGTCTTTGAATATTTGATACACATTTTTAAACCTAGGTAACGAATCTGTGTATTTTGGGTAATTAATTCGGAAAATCTTGTAAAAATGTTTAATACGTTATTGATATTTTCTTATTCTTAGTAAAGACATTTGTAATTTTCATATTCAATCATTGTGTTGAAGACTTTAGACCACATTTGTGATGTATATTTTGTACATAAAATTTTATTACTTAGAAAGCAAACTTTTAATTAAAGAACAACCATTAAATTCAATTGCATAATTGTTTTATTTTGGACAAGTGAGTTTAAAGATAGGGTAATTGAGTTAAAAAGGTAAAGTAGTACCAGCGATACATGAGATAACTGGTGAAGAATGCGATGAGGTTTGGTTTCAGCAAGATTGCGCGCCTACACATTGTCGGACAATTGTAAGGGACTATATAAATGCAGAATTCAATAATCGTTGGATAGGTAGAAGAGGAACGAATGAGTAACCAGCCAGATCACCTGATCTTAATCCAGTGGACTCTTTCCTTTGGGACTACATAAAGAATAAAGTTTATGTAACACAACCACGGGATGTGGTAGATCTGAGACAAAGAATGGTGAATGTTTGCACTGATATAATACCTGAAATTATAAGAAGCGCTATTGAAAATTTTTATGCCCGTCTAGAAATCTGCCAGGAAGTTGATGGAGGCCATTTTGAACACAGGTGGTAAACTGTGCCGCAAGGGGCCCAGCTATCTCCTTGCCTTAACTAGCCGAGCTCTATCCTTGTCTTAACTGGCCGAGCTCTATCCTTGCCTTAACTGGTCGGGACCTATTCTTGCCTTAACTGGTCGGGATCTATCCTTGCCTTACCTGGTCGTGCTCTATCCTTGCCGTAACTGGCCGGGCTCTATCCTTGACTTAACTGGCCAGGTTCCTTCTCCAAGTCTTAACTGACCGTGATCCTTCACCTCGCCTCGACTGGCCAGGATCCTTCGCTTTTCCTTAATTAGCTGTGATATCTCCTTGCTTGTATTCGCCAGGATTTTTGCTTTAGGCTTAGTGGTTCCATTAGATAAAATATAGCTTACCTTGAAATGACCTAAAAGGACAAGGTCAAGGTCGAATTCAAGGTCACCATTCAATCGAGCGTCAAAAATCCTACAACTTTTGTATGAGACATTTTTTCCGAAAAGACGTTTCAAGCGAAATATCTTACCGTTTCCACGCTTTTGGAATACCCGGTATAATGAAATCACTTCAAAATTGTATCAGTAGATTAAATGAGAAAGATCTTCGTTGTATTTTAAATTTTGATGATACGACTGTCACAAGTGCTGATCATTATAACAGTAAAAGGGATTGCTTTGATGGTTTTGAAGATATTGTACCTGAACAAAAGCCCTTACCAGCAATGGAAAGAACATAATAAACTGTCAGAATAACTGTTTGAAGGTTATTGTAACTGTGTGTGACCAAGGTTCGGCAAACCAAGCTGCACTTAATTCTTTTATATGTAATACTTATTTATGTGTAGGTAGAGATTATCATTGTTTTGGATTTTAGATTAACGGTCACGAAATTGTTTCACTGTATGACACTCCTTAATTTGTTACGTTAAAAATACTGCAAGTAATTTTTTTTGCTTTCATTTTTAAAACGCCCTAAAATTTCTCAACATGCTCAATTTCCCGATATTTAAATTAGTGTTATTTTATACAATTTCTATAGTAATTACTCTATATAGAAGTTTGCCTTATAAAATCAAACAGCTGCTTAGGAAACTTTACGTTACAAAGTAGTTGAAATATTTCCTAGCACCTGCAGTAATTACATTTTAATTAAAGTTGCAAATAAATGCACAGCTTTCTTCTAAAAGATAAGGCCACCTATCATCTGTCTCCATCTGCTTACAATGGGCTTGATATCTATAAGTATACTGTTATTCTGCAGCTGTTCAGATGTCACAAAGTAACAAATTGTACAGTAGATGTAGGTAGGTGGTAAGTGACCTCTTCTTTTAGAAGAAAGCTGTGCATTTACGTGCAGTTTTTAATTAAAATGTAGTCACTGCGGGTGGTAGGCAATATTGCAACTCCTTTGTAACGTAACGTTTTCTAAGCAGCTGTTTGATTTTATAAGGCAAAATTTTATAGAACAATTACTTGAGAAATTTTATTAAATAACACTAATTTGCAATGGTAGGAAATCCAGCTTGTTGAAAAATTTCAGGATGTTTTACATATGAATGCAGAAAAAATTATTTGCAGGGTTTTGAACGTAACAATTTGTTTAAAGGATTGAGGAATAATTTTTTGACAAAAAATTGCATTTTGTAATGAATGAAAGCGATAGACAAAATGGATCATATAGTACAGGTTTAAAATTTAAATAATGCAAATAATGTTAGAATTTGTCCGAAACTAACAGAAATGTATGTTAAACACAATAAATTAAAATAAAGGCAGGTTTCATTTTGTGCACAAGTATTCAGTTACACCGTAGGATTACTGATGCTGAGAATATCACAATGCAATATGACAGATGGTTCTAAATACTGCTACACTAATTTTGGTTCTTGATAAATTATTCGACAGTTTGAATGGATCAATAGAAACTGCACCTATATCGAAACACCTAAAAGGTGGTGTAACTCAAACATCAACTCATCAACAATTTTGACTAGAAAGTATAGAAATTTTGAAATCAATGCGTTTTTATTGTCAGAGGACAAAGATGTGTTATATTTTCTACAACAAATTCTTATTATATGATACATTTATTGCTCTACACTTAAATCATAATCCCAATTAAATATATATAGTAAACCCGGGATAAATGGCCATACAGAAGAGATGGCCAACGCCTATAGTTTCCATACGATACTATGTAGGGCGCTGCCGTTCAGGTGGTAGTTAGTTAAGAACGTCAGTGATTGTCGTTGTTACGTATGTCTTTGTATTTCAACGAAAAGTAAATAATTTTCATGATTTTAGATTTCAATATCCTTTTAAATTATGTAACATGTCATAACCTTTCACTTTAAATATGTATTTGACGATGAGTAGTGTGAGAAACTTTATTTTCGTAGTTGTATAGGCCTAACTACATACCAGTACGTTCGTTGTGTTTCATTTAGCGTCCACCATATTTAATGCCGCACTATTGCCATCTATACCGGCCGATCGGGAGAGACGGCCACCAAATCATCGGGATAGATGGCTATCACATACACGTGTTATATACACTATGTAGCCGTTAATGACCGGACACTTTCGGTTTTAGACAATTGTCGAATATGTAGAAATCGATCGTTTTTTTCTGAGCAAGTTTTTGGTCTGTATTTCAGCCCCCTCCGAAATGACAAGTCTAGATACGCCACTGTTCTTGACGGATCATCCTGAAAATTCACGTTTCTAAAGAGCATATTAGGCCACGTATGTTTGTTTGTTTGGGTTAAATATTTACATCAATTTTTGACTCACTTCATTGTTTTTTTTACAGAGGCCAAATAAGTATGTTCAAAAGGCCGGCTCTTCTAGAGGATCATGGAAAGAAAAAGACCTTAAAAATGCTATTAAAAAAGTTAACAATGATGGTTATTCTGTGAGAAAAGCTTCCGCAGAGTTTAATTTTCCAAGGAAAACTCTTGAGAGAAAATTGAAGACTAGATGTGATTCAAAAATTCCAATTGGGCCTAGTTCTTGTTTGGGTACAGCTAATGAGCTACAACTTGTCCGTCACATAATAAAAATGAAGGCCCATGGGTTTTCCTTAAAGAAGGGCTGTCTACTGAGTTTAGTTTACAATTTTGCTCTGCAGCTTGACCTAAAACATAAATTTAATAACGAAAAAGAAAAAGCAGGTTACGATTGGTTAAAACTATTCTTATCTGGACATCCTGATCTAAGTGTGCGAAAATGTGAACGTGTATCCTTGGCCAGAGTCCAGGGCATGAATCGTAATGAAGTCAAGGAATATTTCACTTACTTTCAACCATAATGGAAGAAAACGGTTTGCTCAATAAATCGGAAAACATATTCAACATGGATGAGTCAGGCCTTCAGTTAAATAGTCGTCCAGGTGCTGTTGTAGCTAAAAAGGACTCAAAAACAGTAAATACAATTACTTCGTCAGAAAAAGGAGAAACTATTACAGTACTTGCATGCTGCAATGCTGAAGGGATGTTTCTTCCTCCTTATGTTGTCATGAAGGGAGTTAACAAAGAAAAAGGACTGGGAGGATTACATGCCACCGGGAAGTAAAGTTGTGATGTCCAAGAAATCTGCCTACGTGAATGCTGAAATATTTTTTGAATGGCTAAGGGATCATTTTTTGCCCCGCAAAACTCTTGGAACAGTTGTGCCATACTTCACACTGTAGCTCGGTACAGATGTTGGAGTTTGCTGAGATGAATAGTATCATATTAATGTGCATCCCCAGCCATACTACCCATTATCTGCAGCCGCTGGACCGATCTGTTTTCAAATCTTTAAAGCATTACTTTTACAATGCCGTTGACATATGACAAAGGAACCATCCAGATCGGAAGCTAGAATGATTACAATTTGGCAATCTACTACGAGATGCTTGGGGAAAGGCTGCAACACTACGAAACGATATCTCTGGGTTCAATGCAACGGAAATCTACCCCTTAAATCCAGATGCAATTCCAAACTACGCTTTTGGAATTAATTCAGATAGACTTAGAGAAAATGATAACATCGACATATCTGTAAAAACTCTCCAGGAAAGAAACTCGTCACCCTTGCCACAATCCACAACTAGATCCACCGGCTTTACTTCAGCAGACAAATGTGGCCACAAATCTTTTGAATGAAGAAGAGCAACGTCACCTGTACCAGGACCTTCTACAAGACCAGACAAAGTTTGGCCCGTGATTTCAAATAAAACGACCCAAGCGACCCCTTCCCAAATTCTGAGCAATATTTCACCTATTCCTGCTGGACCCAAAACTGAAACAAACAAACGTAGAAAACTTAAAGCTAGAAATTTGACGGCAGAAGAAAATATTAACAGGTTAAAATTGAAATTTGATGAAAAAGAAAAGAAAAACTAGGCTTAGAGGGAAAAAAACGCGTGAAAAAGGGTCGGATCAAGAAGCGTGAAGAAACTTCAGACAGTTCAGACTCGTCAAATGAAGTTCATTACAAGAATGACTCAAGTAACGAACTTCTTGAAAAAGAGGAAGAGTGCGTTGGATGCGTACTACTCAAAAACAGATAAAACCGGTGATTGGATTAAGCGTGTCAGATGTCTCCGTTGGTTACACGAATCCTGCACATCATCTGTTGATGTGTGCCACCGATGTGGTAATGCTATTTTAAAAAAATAAATCTAAGCCTATAAATTTTCGTTTTTATAAGTTATAAGGTTAGTTTTTAATTCAATAATTCAGGTGTAAAATGCTTTTTACAAATAAGGTTCGTTTAAGTTATAATTTAACTACAATAATATCTTTATAAATATTTTTTACATCAAGAGATTCAATAAAGCATGTTTAAAATAATAAACGCTTCTTTTATGATTTTCTCTTTGATATTAAAGTGTTTTGTCCGATGGCCATCTATCCCTTATATGTCTGGCCATCTAACCCAGGTACTTCGGTAAGATGGCCAAGTGTAACATATTCTTTATAAATTTTTAATTAGTGTGAAATTTAGTGTAACTTTGTAAATGAAATCTAATTTTATATTTTATGAAGTGAAAAAGAAATAAATGTTAAAATTTCAGGTTATTTTTGTGTATTAGGTTGTGAAACTGGCGTTCGAAAAAATCATGGCCATCTATCCCGGGTTTACCCTACTTTTAGTTACCTTATTCTTTTTTACTCGCAACTTACGTTTTAAATTCATGCCGATAAAGCATCTTATCTTTAATTTAAGCACAGAGAGATCGGGCAATTTGGCGGCCAACATCAGTGAACCACTTTCGTCCATCATTCGCATTAGAAAAGGTTCGTTGAGAAACTGTCGTACAAGAACATGGAAATGGGGGTGGATTATCGTATTGGAAAGTTACTTCCTTCTCTCAAAGATTATTATCATGTTCCAGGGTGTCAATAAACACTGGGTTAATTTCGTTTTCTAACAAAGTTAAGTAAGTTGCTCCATTGGTATTTTCGTCAATATAGGGTGCTCTAGCAACATGACTTTTTATAATGCCAGCCGAATCATTTAATTCTTGACCAGCTTTTGTATGTCTTCATCATCATCAGCAGGTCTTCAGTCCTGGAACTGGTTAGACGCGTACCCTCATTATTTCCCAGTCTGAACTAACTTACACATTTCCCTGAAATTTGCACAGTCTGCATCTACCACTATCTACGTGCGGAAGTCTGATCTTCTTACAGTTTAAAAGTGAAAATTCTTACACTTAAAAGTTCATAAATACAAACCCGCAAGCGCGGTATATTAGACACCACCGGCGGTTGGTAGCACTAATCTTATACAGATTCTGGCGCGCCCATCTGTCAATGACGTCACCAATGCACAAATTTAATACGCCATTATCGGAAAATATAAATTTAAAACAATAGTTTATAACAGCGAACAAATTAAGCGATTTGAGTACTTACATAAGAAATCCGACGTCCTGCGGGGTTGAGTTAAAGTTGGCTTCTGTTGACGTCTATCAGGACTGCTGATGGCCCCCTTCAAGGCAATTAACGGAAGGTACGCCTACGTTCTTCCATAGCGCTCCGACCAGCTACGGCAGTCATGGGCTCGTTCATCTAGGGTCGTGGACTGCTCCAAGGTCGCATCTAAATTCCTATATGTAGCGGAACAATAGGAACGGGTTAATCAGGCAAAGACAGACAAAGATAAGCAAGGGAAATCTACATAATAAAATAAAGATACGATACCAAGCACGACAACTGCACTCCACCAAGATCAAAGGCAAACAGCCACGTTATAGAGCGCACCGGAAAAAAACCCACTTTTCTGTCCTTTCACGCGTCGGCGCGAAATTATTCGTCCAACCCACCTTTGACGTGACGGAAATACGCGCACCGAGTCTTTTGAATTTATGGCGCGAAACTCCGCACATCAAAATTAACCTAAAACAATGTTTAGTGCCACTTTGGCACGTAACAATCTCGGTCTACCGCTTCCTTCCTTTTCCTATCTCTGCTTGTAATATATCCCGTACTATTCCCCAAAATTGCCTTAGAACATACTTCTGTCCTTCTATTTCTAATTTTTTTGTTTTCCACAGATATCGTTATTCCCCTATTATTTCTATACCTATTTGTTATTAACTTTGTCTGTCCACACTGTCATCCTCACACATCTGAAGCATAACATTCCAGAAGGCTTCTATCACTTTCTGTCTGATTTTCCTACTCCCCGTATTTCATAGATGTACTGTGCTGTACTCCACACATATGCTCTGAACAATTTTCTTCTTGTTTCTGTTTCTTGTCTTTGAACATAGCCACGGTTCTTTCTTGTTAGATGCAGTTCGGTCACTTTCTATTGTTTTGCAATTATACACCGTATTTCCCCGATATTTAGTGATATGTGGGGTGGGGGGGGGGGGGCTGTGGCTGCCAAGTTCCTCAGCACTTGAGCATTTGTCGAATTAATAGTTTCTCCAATAAATCTTTTGGCACAGTTAACATTAGTTGAAAATATTTTTCTCAACCAACACCTGTAGTTGTTCATAGTAATCATCAAATTTAAGTGCACTTATTCTTTCGTCATTAGATTTCCGTCTTGAAACTGGTTGTACCCGTACCTCCACTTATTTATGTTCTGAGTTATCATACACAGTTCCTGAAATTCCCACAACAGCCTGTATACAGCTCGGTTTCTCTGCTATTGTTTTCTAATTATATGCCCTATTTCACCAAGATTCAGTGATATGTGAATAGGGTTAAGCAGCCTGTGGCTGCCAAGGATCCTCGAACACTTCGACATTTGCCGAATTAATAGTTTTCCAGTACATCCTTTCGCACAATTAGCATTAGTTGCAAATATTGCAAGACCAATACCTGTAGTTGTTTATAATAATCATCATGTTTAAGTACAGTTATTTTTTCATCATTAGTTTTTCCATCTTGGGATTGGTTGGATGCGTACCTCCATTGACTTCTATTCCGCGCTAGCCTACAGATTTCCCTGAAATTTCCACATCCTACATCTTTAACTATCTGTGTGCAATTGTCTAACCTAGATCTACCTATTCTCTATTTTTTATCTCTTCTAATATATCCGCACTATCGCGTCATGCTTTAGTATGTGGCCTATCATCCTACCTCTCATATTTTTTACTGCTTTGCTCATACTTCTTTCTTTCCCTACCATTTCTAGTACCTCTTTGTTCTTTTGGCTTCCTAGGTAGCAGAAATCGTTAACCTCTTGTTCTCTTTACCTTTTGTATTCTTGTTTTCGATTTATTTTCCCCTCTTTTAATTGATTCTTAAACCATTGTCTAACAAGAATGTAATGTATTTGTTTGTGTTTCTAGGAATAAATTAGTATTGGCCACGCTTCAGTAACGCCAATTGTCTCTATTCACTTCACTATTCAATATGAAGCTACACTTCTCGTGACACGTGTATTGTGCGGTAGATTCTTACTTAATAGATGACTAAACTGTTCGTATAATTTGAAACCGACGATCAGGATAATCTTCGTTTAATTCGAGAAGCATTTTGTATGAGTGAAATTTATGGGCTTTCACATTAGCCTCTCTTACCGAGCTAATTAGTTGATAGATTGCCGATTATCCATTTGTAGATGATCCAACACTGTCACTTCAATTGCATCATTTTGGAGTTGAGTTCTACTCATTTGTGTTGTTACTGGACCCTTGCTTTCCAACTAAAGATTATGAATCATTAAATGCTCGTGGTGTTGGTGACTATTTTTCTGGGTGATTGATGTTTAATGATCTTGTTGCGGTTTTGACATAGTTATCATTGTTCTAGTATACTTCGATAATCTCTGACGCTTCGCCAACAGAATATACCATTCTCGCACACTTTGAAAATTCTAAAATTGAGGTAAATTGATTTTGAGCTTTACAAGCAATTCATTGTGCTTTTTTCATAGTATACATGTTTCTTGTACTATAAGCTAACCGTGAGTTGGTTGTCATGGCGTATACATCTTTCAATATTTTGCAATGTAACCTCTATATTACTACGAAGACATAAATAGGTCTTTGAAATCAGAATTCACAATTTATGTGACAAAAGGTTAGCAAGTTGTTTAACTTATTTTCTTAATTTTTAAAATTCGTTCTGATAAAGATTACCTATTGCAAACAATCATAATAATTCATTTTTATCAATAAGTGCGTGGTTCTATTTCAAAAATGTTTGGTTCTATCTCTTTTATAACCATTTTTGTTTTTAATCCCTGCAATTGAAATATTAATTTTTCGACCAGTAATAACTGATAGAAAGTTGCACACGAATTTTAGAGGCAGTTCATACAACCTAGTTACCTAGAAAATATCTTTCCGATGGTTCATAAACACCTTTTAAGTGTAGTGCCGGGGTCTTTCTAATATGAAATTGGGATTATTTCGACAGCAAAACATTTAAATTAGATAATTCAGATGCATTTTTCATTTGCTCCGGAATCAGTGCTTCCGGGTGAACGCTTTCACACACTATACTGCTGGTTTAAATGCATATAAAATTCGAACCATTTACTAGTAAATGCTCGTTTTTATTCAGAATTGCTGATGCAGTATTTTAATGAAAATAATTATCAAATATAGTAGAGGTTTATACATATTAGAAAAGAGATAATGGATGATTTAATGGGCTTTCCTAATAAAACTTCAGCTAAGAACAAATCTTGCGTACAAAGTAGGTTTCAAGTTCTGATTACGCATACATACAAGAATAAATGTCAACTAAAGTAGTATCAGTTCAGAAAAGTTCAAGCAAATTCTGGTAAGAAAGCACACCAATCTTATAACTTGTGAGTTACTTTTGGGTTTTCTTAATTCGAAATCAAGAAGTAGTAATTTTAAATGGTACAGTTTTAATGAACTAATAATTCACTGGTAACAAATCTGCACGTACCCTAAAACATTTAAAGTTAACTGTAAACTTTTAATATCTAGAGTAATTTAAAGTTAATTTGACGTTTATATAAACAGATATAAAATTCGTGGTTTGAAATAACATAAGTATTTACATTTTTTAACTAAACGAATTTCAGATAATCTTTCGGTGGAGAGGCATCCAAATCTGCTGAACTACCTGCAAAAGTGATGTGGAAACAGAATAAATAGAAAGGAAACGGAATGCGGAGGAGACCCACTCCAGCACACCTCGTAGTTCAAAGTTCGGTCAAAAAGGGTCTACCTCACTGCCAGGAGCGGAATCCTATATCCGCTTACGCTAAATAATCGTTTTCCATGAACTTAGGATTGCCAAGCAACCAACCGCACAATTTCCAGCACAAGGCACTTAATTCAAATTTAAAGTTAAAAAATGAAGATACACATAAAAATTAATGCTGGAACTTCTGTCAAAATGACACGTAACAACCTTAGATTTCGTAGTACATTCTAAACTTTATTTTCTTCTTACGTGCTTCTATGCACTGTCTTGCAAGTATGTGATTTGATTGCTTCGAGCGTGTAGATAATATTTTGAAATGTAATCTAGTTATCACAAAACAATGTCAAAGGTTGAAACTTCTTTCGACTCCACTCGTTGGATACAAGTGAAGCTTTATCCTTTTTTTTTTGTTCGCGGCTTAGTCTGGGAATTACCCCAAGGGTGAGCAATGAGAATGGGCGTGGGTATGGTATAAACTCAATAATAAGCAAACATAGAAAGAAAAAGGAAAATTGAGCGCCACTGCATCTATATGGACAATACAAGAAATTCAATACTCCTATGAGAAGATACAGAAACCCATTGGATATAAGCACTATAAAAAAACTTCATCATCATTTTGTTATCGACCTTACTTAAGGTCGGTTTGACGCAGCTTTAACTTCTTTTCTATTCTTGCTAATCTAAAAAGCTCTACATACCCTTCACAACCTATATTTCTAATAATTTGACTAATATAGTTTGGTCTAGGTCTTCCTATATCCTTCTATCTTTTTCCTATCCAGCTGGCTCTACATAGATATTAGCAACCTGATGGTTGTTAAAGAACTTTAACATGTTTACATAATTACCATTTATAAGGAAATGAAATATAACCTGGTTATCCGCTTCAAAAAGGAAAAGTGTTAAATTATATGTTATGGTAAGGCTTAAGCAACGAATCGCTGCCAACATGCCAGACTGCTACCTAATTGTGAGTTATATCATGGTGACGTTTATTAAATTATGTTATGGTAAGGCTTAAGCAACGAATCGCTGCCAACAAGCCAGACCGCTACCTAATTGTGAGTTATGCCATGGTGACGTTTATTAAATTATATGTTATGGTAAGGCTTAAGCAACGAAACGCTACCAACATGCCAGACCGCTACTCAACCATGAACCATGTCATGGTGACGTGTATTAAATTATATGTTATGGTAAGGCTTAACCATTTCGAATGGACCTGCACCTTGCCGAAGTTCTAAATTACTAGAACAGGTGAAATGGCTTGCGTGTTCTAATGAGCTAAAGAGCCAAACTACAGGTCCAACCAAAGTAGTAGGGTCGTTAGTGAGGAACCAGACTAAGACAGGTCCCCGAAAGAGGGCAGCGGCTCTTTCGGTACTTAGATTGGCAGAGACCATAGGGGTCGGTATGGCAGTCTAAGACACACTACCGCGATGTGGAAGGCAACGGGAAACCACCACATTATCTCCCAAGTACACAGCGTACCTAAATTATAATAAAATGATGGCATTCTCTGGGGTAAAATATTCCGGAGTTAAAATAGTCCCCAGTCGGATCTCCGGGAGGGACTACTTCGGAGGATGCGATCGGAAAGTTAAAATAAGAGTCGGAGCATTCTGCGAGTCGGAGCGTGGAATGTTAGAAGTATGAAGCAAGTAGGTAAGCTAGAGAACCTAAAATCGAAATGAATAGGTTATCACTAGACATAGTAAGGATCAGCGAAGTTCGGTGGCCAGAGGCGGGGATTTTGGAGTGGAGACTTCAGGGTAATTCATACAGGAGCAGAGGAAGGAAATTTGGGCGTGGGGATAGTTATGCGGAAAAAGATAGGATACTGTGTAGAAAATTACTTACAAAAGAACGAAAGAGTACTTATGGTTAGATTAAAATCTAAACCGGTAAACACAGTAATAATACAAGTATACATGCCCACCTCTAGCTACAGTGCCGAAGAGGTAGAAGCCATCTTCAAAGATATCGAAGACATATTAAGATACGTAAAAGGACAGGAAAATTTAATAATTACGGGGGATTTTAATGCCGTGGTAGGTGAGGGTAGGGAAGGAGCAGTAGTAGGTTTATTCGGTTTAGGCACGAGAAACGACAGGGGAAATCGGCTGGTAGAATTTTGTGACAAGAACAATTTAATCATCACAAACACATTATTTCAACATCATGCTAGAAGACGATATACGTGGAAGATGCCAGGAGATATAGGAAGATATCAAATAGATTACATTCTTGTTAGACAACGGTTTAGGAATCAAGTAAAAGACTGTAGAAGCTACCCAGAAGCAGATATAGATACTGACCACAACATCGTAATTATGAAGGCCGCACTTAAATTTAAGAATGTGAAAAAAAGAAACGGAAAAAGGCACTTGGACTTAGAGAAACTAAAAGATAAAGATATTCAAGAAAGATTCGAAAAAAAGTCAAATGAATTGCTCAAAGAAATCGAGAAAATATCTGATACTAAGGAAGTAGAAACAGAATGGAATAACATTAAATCCAGCCTAGACATGGCGGCCAGAGATATTCTGGGGTATACACAAAAAGAAAATAAGAAACCATGGATAACAAAGGATATCCTGAATTTAATAGAAGAAAGACGAAAATACAAAAATAAATCAGACGAAACAGGAACACAGAGATACAAAGCCATAAAATGGGCAATTATTCGAAAATGCAGGAAAGCTAAAGAACAATGGATTGATGAAAAGTGCAAAGAGAAATAGGAAAGACAGACGAAGCATACAAATTAACTAGAATGAATTTTAGGGATATAAAACCGTATAGCAAAAATATAAGAGACGCACAAGGAAACGTCATCATAGAAAACGTAGAGAAAGTGGGTAGATGGCAAGAATATATAGGGAATTTATATGCAGGAGAAGAACTAACTGCATAAGAACAGGAATCAGACATTGAAAATGATGACTTGGGATATCCTATACTTAGAGATGAGTTTGAATTAGCATTAAAGAGTCTGAAAAATGGTAAGGCGCCGGGTACAGATAAGGTGCAAGCAGAAACTCTAAAAGCCGCTGGACAAGCAGTAACAGAACGTCTCTTCCAACTTGTAAGCTATATGTATGAGACAGGCGAGATACCCAAAGATTTCAAACGTAGCATCATAGTAACTATACCAAAAAAGAAAGGCGCGGATAGATGTGAAAATTTTCGAACAATAAGTTTGACAGCACACGTGTCAAAAATATTAACTAGAATTGTGCAAAGACGAATGGAAAAACGGGCGGAAGAAATACTAGGAGAAGACCAATTTGGGTTTAGGCGAAACAGGGGAACACGGGAGGCTATTTTAGCTCTGAGAGTGATAATGGAGAAAACAATAGAAAAAGGGGAAAGCGTGTATATAGGGTTTGTAGATCTGGAAAAGCATTCGACAATGTAAAATGGAAAAAAATGTTTGAAATACTAAAAAAGATTGGAATTATAGTTATAGGGATAGACGAATAGTACATAGCTTATACAAAGAGCAAACAGCAGTAATAGAATTAGAGCAGGAACGTAGAGAAGTAAACATTAGGAAAGGGGTGAGACAGGGATGTGCCCTATCCCCATTGATTTTTAACTTGTACATAGAAGAGGCAATGAATACTGTCAAATGCAGGAAGACATTTGGAATTACTATGCAGGGACAAAAAATTGATATGCTTAGATTTGCAGATGATATAGCGGTATTAGCGTCTAGCAAGGAAGAGTTAGAAGCTGCTCTTAATGAAATGGAAACGGTTCTAACAGAGAGATACGGTATGAAAATTAACAAAACTAAAACTAAAGTTCTACTATGCAAAGGTGGGGAAAATAAATCAAAAACAAGAATACAAGGATGTAACACGAACTTACAAGAGGTTAAGGATTTCTGCTACCTAGGAAGCAAAAGAACGCAAGATGGGAAAAGCACAAAAGATATAAAACAAAGATTAGCACAAGGTCGTGCTACATTTAACAAGAAAAAGCAACTACTGTGCTCAAGGACCACAAACATAGAAACAAGGAAAAGATTGCTTAAAACATATGTGTGGAGCACAGCACTGTACGGCTGTGAAGCCTGGACAGTAGGAGAAGCGGACAAGAAAAAGCTAGAAGCCTTTGAAATGTGGTGCTACAGACGTATGATGAAGATATCATGGACAGACAAATTTAAGAACGAAGAGGTACTAAACATGGTAGGGGAAGAAAGAAATTTGTGGAAAACGGTAAAAAATAGGAGAGATAGGATGATAGGCCACATACTAGGGCATGAGGGAATAGTGCGAAATATATTAGAAGCAGAGATAGGAAAAAAGAGAAGAAGAGGCAGACCTAGGCTAGACTACTGCACACAGATAGTAAAAGATGTAGGCTGCAGGAATTTCAGGGAGATGTGTAGGCTAGCCCAGAATAGAAATCAATGGAGGTACGCATCCAACCAATCCCAAGATGGATAAACTAATGACGAGAAAATAACTGTGCTTAAACATGATGATTACTATAAGTAACTACAAGAATTGGTTGGACAACATTCTCAAATAATGTTAAGTGTGTGAAAGGATTTACTGGAAAACCATTATTTCGGCAAATATCTAAGTGTTGGGAGATCTTGGTAGCCACAGGTTGCTTAACCCCTTCACTGAATCTCAGTGAAATAGGGCATAAAATTAGAAAACAATAGAAGGGGAACGAGCTGTATACACAGTCTTTTGAAATGCTGTGCTTCAGATGTATGAGGACGATAGCATGGACAGACAAAGATAATAACAAATAGGTTATAGAAATAGTAGGGCAGAATACGTTCTAAGGGATTTTTGGGTAATAGTATGGGATATATTACAAGCAGAGATAGGAAAAAGAGGTAGATGTTGACCTAGATCAGGTAGTGATAGATACAGACTGTGCAAATTTCAGGGAAATCTGTAGGTTAGTTCAGAATAGGAAACAATGATGGTACGCATCTAACCAGTTCCAGGACTGAAGACCTAATGATGATGGTAAGGCTTAAGCAACGAAACGCTACCAACATGCCAGACGGCTACTCAACCGTGAGCCATGCCATGGTGACGTTTATTAAATTATGTTATTGTAAGGCTTAAGCAACGAAACGCTACCAACATGCCAGACCGCTACTCAACCGTGAGCCATGTCATGGTGACGTTTATTAAATTATATGTTATGGTAAGGCTTAAGCAACAAAACGATACCAATGCCAGACCGCTAACCAATTGTGAGTCATGTCCTGGTGACATTTAGTTAACTGATTTTTATTTTTTTTTGTATTGTTTTCGAACTTACTTAAAGTCGGTTTGACGCAGCTCTAAATTCTTTTCTATTCTGAGCTAGTCTAAAAAGGTCTACATACCCTTCACAACCTACATCTCTAATAATTTTACTAATATAGCTTTGTCTAGGCCTTCCTACTCTATTTTTATTTGGTAGTCTATAATCTAAGACTTTACTAAATAGTCCCTCATGTCTTAACTGGTGTCCTATCATTCTATTTCTCCTGACCTTCAATTGTTTCCATATACAGGGATCCTCACCTATCCTTCTATAAACTTCCTCGTTTGTTACTCTATCTGTCCAACTAATCTTTAACATTCTCCTATAACACCAAGTTTCAAAAGCTTCTAACTTTTTCTTATCAACTTCTTTAATTGTCCAAGTCTCACTACCGTATAGTAGAACGCTCCATACGTACGACTTTAAGAAACTTTTCTATTATCTAAACTAATACTATTAGCTATTAGTAAGTTTTTCTTTTTTAAAAACATTTTTCTAGCTTGAGCTATTCTAGCTACTATATCCCTTCTGCTACGTCCATCTTTTGTAATTATACTACCTAAATAGCAAAATTCATCCACCTCCTCTAACTCGGTATTACCTATTTTTAATTTTGGTTTAGAACTAGGCTGTAACTCACTTGTCATTATCTTTGTCTTTACTGAGTTAATTCTCATACTATAGTTACTCCGTAGTATCTCATGTAAAATATTTAAAAACTCTTTTAACTCTTTGCTAGACTCTGCTATATTGGCTATATCATCTGCAAAACGTAACATGTCTATTTTCTGTCCCTGTACACTAATACCTATCTCTTTTCTCTCTCTAGCTAAGTTTAAAGCTTCCTCAATATAAACATTAAAAATCAAGGGAGACAGTATACAACCCTGTCTAACACCATTTCTAATCTTAGCTTCCTTTTCTATTTCATCAAATCTAATTACTACGCGTTGGTTTTTATATAGACTGTAAATAATTTTTCTATCCCTATGAGAGATTCCTATTTTTTGCAGAATCCTGAACATAACAATCCAATTAACCCTATCAAATGCTTTTTCTAAATCTACAAACGCGAAATGAGTCTTTTTATTTTTTTGTAACCTTTTTTCGATAATTACCCTAATCATTAGTATCGGTTCTCTAGTCCCTCTCTCTTTACGAAAACCATATTGGTCTTCGCCTAAATAATTCTCAGTCAAAGCTTCTACTCTATTTTTAATTATTATTGTTAGTATTTTGGAAGCATGAGAAGTTAAACTAACCGTTCTAAAATTCTCACACCTATCAGCTCCTGACTTTTTTGGAATTGGTATAATAATATTTTTTTCGAAATCTATTGGAACCTCACCTGTGTCATATATTGCTTTTACTAGTTCATATAATCTATCTAAAGTTTTCTGACTTGCATATTTTATTAATTCTGCGGGAATATCGTCTATCCCTGGCGCTTTATTTATTTTAAGATTCCGAACAGCTCTATCAAATTCCTCTCTTAATATTGAGAACCCTATTTCTACATCCTCTTCTTGGTCGTTTTCTAACTCATCCATATCGTCTCCCTTATATAAATCTTCTAAATATCTTTTCCATCTATCTGCTACCTCAACTTTATTTATTAGAAGCTCATTATTCTCGTCTCTAATACCATTATATTTTTTCCTATCTTCCCAAAAACTTTTAACTGCCCTGTAAGCCCTGTCTGTCTTACCTACTCTCAAATCATCTTGTATTCCTTACAATTCTCCTCCATCCACTTATTTCTAGCTTTTCTACACTCATGTACTATCTTATTTCTAACTGTATTATATTTTTGCTTACTTTCACTATCCACTTCTCTGAAAGGTTTAAGCTTTCTTCTATTCTCTATTAAATCTAATATCTCCTTTGTTACCCACGGTTTTCTCGCTTCTATTTTTTTCTTACCTATAGTCTGTGTTGCTGTATCATGTACAGTCAGTTTTATTTCTTTCCATCTATTTTCTACGTTCCCTCCTACAGTTATCTCTTTGCTCTTATTATCTAATACTTGTTTATATTCCTCTTTTACCCTACTATCATTAAGCTTACCTAGATCCCAACCCTCTCTTTTAACCTTTCTCAATTTTTTGAATTATAGTTTGCACTTCATTTTAACTAAGTTATGATCGCTATCTATGTTAGCCCCTGGATAACTACGACAGTTTTTAACTTGGTTTCTAAATCTTTGTTTAACTAAAATATAATCTATTTGGTATCTAGCCCTATCACCTGGCGCTTTCCAGGTATATCTTCTCCTAACATGTTGTTCGAATAGGGTGTATACAGTTACTAATCTATGTGCCTGGCAAAACTCAACTAATCTTTCTCCTCTATCATTTCGTCTGCCATACCCAAATTTTCCTACCATTTTTCCCTCACTACCTTCTCCCACTGACGCATTAAAATCGCCCATAACTATTAAATTATCATCTCCTTTTACTTTTCTCACTATACTATTTATATCCTCGTATACCTTTTCTACTTCCTCATCCTTGTACTGAGTTGTTGGCATGTAAACCTGAACTAAAACAGTGTCTGTGGGTTTTGTACTCAATCTAACCATAATTATTCTATCACTAAATTGTAAGTACTCTTTAACTTTATGCCCTAATCTTTTACCTAACACTATTCCTACGCCTGCCTGTCCATTAGTTGAAGAAGTTGTAATTATTCTATAATTATCTTTCCAAAAGTCATTACTATCTGGCCATCTTATCTCACTAATACCTAAAATGTCCAGCTTTTCCTTTCTCATTTCGACTAATAAATTCGTTAACTTATCTACTCTAAGTAATGACCTTACATTCCAAGTCCCTATCACTAAATCGAACTGTTGTTTTATATTCTTACGATGACGAGCCCCAAGTACCCCCTCCCGGAGATCCGAATGAGGGAGTATTTTACCTCCGGACAAGAATTTTAATTGTGAGCTCTCCATCATATGTATTTCGTGTTTTAGGCCACGCACACCTGGGAAATATTGTGGTAGGCTCCCATATCTTTCAACAACGCAGTTTTTAAAGATTTTAGCAAAAAGCCGTATCTATCACGGCCAACCCCCAACAAGCTTGTAAATTATTGAGGATCGCCCGAGACCAACCGACCCTCCTCCAATATCTTTTAGCCAGCAAGGCTGCTGCCCCTTGCTGCGCCTTTTAATCGCCTTTTACGATAAGCAGGCCTACTATAGTAGTATTCCTTATCCCCTACTATAGGGAAAAAAACTTACAACTTAATAAACTAACACATCTAGAAACCTCTTGAACGTATCTGCATCCTCTTCTATCACGATGATTCTGAAAGAAAAGGTTACACAACAAATTTTCTATTAAAAAGACACCATTTGTGCATTTCAATAAAAGAGCATAACGATACTTATAAGTTACTCAGCTTGAGATTACTACACCAAAGGTATTTTACTTAAAAATGGATATCAAGAATAAATCAATTGTAACATGTCTGTACTTTTATATTGTTTCAGCATTCGTCTAATTTCGTTACTCAAAAGATTTATTTTCTCAAAAGTATTCTTATTAAAATTAATTACTCATAGAATAAAAAAATTGAATCCAAAAATGTAATTTCATGTAGTTTCTCTCTTTTTTTTGTTAAATATAGTTACAAATACAAAATAATAAAATTGAATTCTGATTTTAATTATAAATCTGTCTTGACATAACAAGACCTTATTTTTAATAATACTTTAAAACAAGATTCTTAATTCCCAACGAACAGATCTGTTTATTGGTTTACATATATTGCAAATAAATTTAGTTCATATTCCTTATAAAAAATCTAAATCACACGTAACTAGTTTAAGTAAATAAAATTTCGAATTTATCCTGGTATAGAAATGACACAATGACCTTACTAAAGATTGGACATCTGTAATTAAATCTTTTTAAACAGGAAGCGGACTTTGGAATCTCAATATTTTTGAACACATGTATATTGCACGTGTCTTACAAAATTACTTTAATATTACTTCCTATAGAACCATATTTCACGTTATTTAAATTTGTTTAGCACAATTTTAGCAAATAATTTTGTTATCAAATTAAAGAAATATTACTATTTTATGATCTCACCCAAAGTTAATTCGTCCGCAAAATTTAACATGATTAATCAATCCTCTATTAAAATTTAATATCGTTCGTCAATCCAATGAACACTTTTAAAAGTCTAGCAAACGTAGTAACTGAAAGTTTAAATACCTGGACTTAGCGAAGAAGTTACCTCTTCCAAACGAACTGCGATGCACAAGTTCAGGTCCTGCTTACAAAATTTGATGCCTAGGATATAACGTTGACAACCAACATCTGTTTAATACGTCTTCCCCAATAAATGTCAAACAACAGCTTTAAATACATCCATAACGGAAATTGCTTTAATTACTAAATATAAATCTGGTTATTCCAAACGCTAAGGAATTAAAGATATTTTGTTTTAGTATAAAAATTACTTAAATATTGTGGTCTCACCGTTAATAGTCACCGACTTCTCTAGCCATGTTTGTTAAGAAGCGTGATCCATTGTCTTGCCGGAACTTAAAGAATGATAACCATTCTGGGGCCCCCAAAACGACCACGATTCCTATCCCCCTACTATATTATGGGTATCCGAAGACTCCATTTGACACGGGATCGTGTCCGCATCCTCTTAAGTTTGCAGCTTCGTTCACATGTTAAACCACAAATGGCGAATTTTCCTTTTAGTATTCTACACGTAGAGAACAGCTGATAGGCAACACAAATGACTTGTTCGTTACGTAGTCCTTTTTAAATACGTTTTCAAAGTGTTTATTGCTATTAAATATTTCCTAGTAATGCATTTAAAGCTAATTAAATGGTAATAATGTTCTGTTCTATTGTGAAATTGTTTCCTTCAGATATTACTATATCGAATACAAAAAATCAGATATCACAGATCTACAATGAATAGATGTGATCTCTTGAAAACCAGTGCCACAGAATATATATTCGTTACAAGGTATAAAAATTTGAATCCACTTGTAACTAACCCTTATACGTAAACGTCAAGCTGACTGTTGCAGCAAAACTTAACACTCAAAATTCAACCTTTATGGACAAAAAGTGACTCTATTACGAATTAATCTATTTTCGTCTGTTGTAATTCAGTCTTAGCACTAGTATTGCTATGAAATTCCCGCTGTTTACGCTGAAACTCCACGCAGTGTTCACGATAAATCCTGAAATACATTATGACAAAACTCACATAGAACACCACTTCCCGTTGGCTCAACTCAAGTTCGGTAGATGCTGCTCCACCCGGTGTGGAATAAAATCACAAAAAGAATTCTACCACATAGAAACAAGAGACTCATTTAAAAAGCGATAATTGATTTACTAAGTATCAATAAATTTACAAATTCAAACTCAAATTTAAATAAAAACTTTTCCTTTGCTTACTAGTAAAACCCGTATTTCTCACTCAGTTCATAAGTAAACATGTTCAAAATATTACAAATTACCGTTTTCGTTTAATACATCACAGAACCTATTTTCACTAAATTTTTCATTAATAAGCCCATTATCGCGCCAACTAGTCTAAAATTGTTTACCTTGACAATAAACTCATCTCCCTATTTATAATTCTTTTACTAATATTATATATATATATATATATACTAAGTTGACTTCTACAATAATGAAACTAAAAGAAAACCATATTTTTAACAAGGACGCACGTTATCTATTACAAGCTTCAAACATTTGCCACTGTTAATAATTTCATATTATTCACCTTAACAAATATACAACAATAAAAGGAACAGTCTAATCGGTACCTGGTTCCTCAAACAGCTTCTTATACACATGACTACACAAAATTCTTTTGTCTGCTATGTCCAACATTCAAATTTCAATTGGTCTTGTCGTTGAATAAACTTCATTATATTCCACTACTAGTAGGCGATTTACAAAGAGCTTATTACTCTTCTCGCTCAAAATTTGATTGTATTCAATACCAGAATTACTCCAATTAATACCAGAAGTCTTTTATCTCGGTCCATACCAGCAGTCCTCATGAAAATTAGTTGTTTACCAAACAATCAAATAAGGTTTATTACTTACATGGAAAATTCTACACGACTATATTTTGATTTAATTTTTATTTGCATATTTTTAAATAAATACTTGAATAAATTTCACAAAGTTTAACACTTGTATATTTGGCTGCCAAAGGCGAAAAGAAAATGAAATTTAATTCCAGTTTTAATTTCATTTTTTGCGTCTTTTAAATTTCAACGAACTATTTTTAACTTAAATTTACAGAAAAACAATCGCTGTAATTTCAAAACAACACTCAAACGTAACTATACCTCATTAGGGTTTTCTAGGAGTGTTGAATTTATATTCACATATTATTGCTAGTACAACCTTATTTAATCCTAACATAAGCATTAAAGTGGTCATACATTTTCCGCTGATAACAAAACGGGCTTTCTACTTCGAATAATATCCCATTTTTACTTTAACCTTATAAAGCTTTTTGATCGTGTTTAACCCCTGCTACCTATACAGAGTCTTAACGGTAATTTTTCTAAAAATATTCCATTTTTAATCCATTGGCTTGATGTGGACAATATGAATCACTGCATGAATTTTGGTGAAGGATACTTTGATCAAGGCGTTCCGTAAGTTTAAGCAATTTAAAGCTTTGGTATGTTACTATTTATAATGTTTTAAACGTAAGGAGATGAGAAAGGCAAGACGAGGGGAAGAATGAAAATTTGGTAAACTTTTTTATTACAATAGTTTGCGCAAGCACTCCGTGAGTGGCTGTGTATTAATAAGGTATGCTAATAAATAACGAATAATTCGCCTGGTATTGGGAAAGTAATTCGAGCACAGTGAACGAAAATTAGTGTAAAATTATTGATTATTTTGTAAAAAGAAAAATAACAGAAAAATTTACACTAATTTTCATTCACTGTGCTCGAATTACTTTTCCAATGCCAGGCAAAATTATTCATTATTATTTAACTGGAAACGTATTGGTTTCCGTTGACTAACTTTCTCATTTAGCATTGGGTGTAGTACTTTCTAAGAAGGTCCGTCAGTGTAGTAGGTAATCGGTTATTTGTTTATTTTTATGCTAACAAAGTTAAAAGATATTGCATATTTAGTACTAAAATATTGGAATGTATATACTTACAGTTGCACAAAGGCGTATGCCCATTTTAAACATATTGCCAACCTGAACTTCTGGCTTGTGCAAAGATAGCTTCCTAATTAGTATTTCAACCTAAAAGCAAAATACTGCCTAAGCTTTATATATTTGATAGAGCTCATAACTACCTGTTCTGCGTCAGAAGAACTTAATTTCGAAATAGGGTATTTAAACAGGAACGACAGAAAGTCATCGCTCTGAAAAGAAAAAATTTTAGTGTATGGATAAAGATAGTTTGAGTATAAAACAAAACTAATGATCAATATGTTTACATCTCGAGAAAGCGTGCGAAGATGGAATACGAATGTTTGCAACCTCAAAGATTGTACTACACAAAGCGCAATAAAATTTGTTTATAAAGATAATTTTTAAATTGTGTTTCTATGTCCGAGGTTACGCGCATTACGGGGATTCACCCGCTGTGTAATTTGTTCACAAATTTTTATTTCTCCTATCAATATAGCATCTTTTTAGTGTTATTTGTTTTAATAATATTAGATGCAATTATTTTAGCCGTAATTATTATAAATATATTTATAAGTAATAAATATAATTAAAACCATAACATAGTCTGTATCTCTTGAACTAAAAATGAAAGGTTCAATACACATAGGCATTATAAAATATAACACGAGTTAGTATCGGGCATCTTAGAGCGACTTTTTAAGTTTTTCCAAAAAACTTCTTCTAACGAATTTATTTTATACTGAAATTACATTTAGTTTTAATTTACGAGTACGTTGTGTTCATTAAAGTTGGAGATCAAAATAATTCTAAGTTGAAATTCACTTTTTAATTTAAAAAACTTAATTATGGTGAGTAACTGAACTGACAAAAATATTAAAGTTGAGAAGCTCTAGACTGACTGGCCATCTTGGGCTCTCGCGGGTATTTATGCTATCCCTGCCCCTCACATTGCTTGTGGAAACTGCAGAGCTCATGTCTGCTTATTTCTGTATTTAATAGAATGTAACAATCTTAATTCTAATAATTGCTGTCTTATAACCTACTGTGACCTGCACCCGCAGTATCACGTTACGTCTGAAATACAATGTTTGTTTCCGTTCTTACTGTCTAGCTTGTTGAACGTTCATTATCTTTTTTATCGTGTTCTTCAATTTTACAATGTTGCATCTAACTTAAGTTTTAATAATTCTTAATTCTTAATTGTTCCATTAATTACATATATATTCTAATTTGGGGGATATGTAACTCACGTACTAAATAGAAAGACCGAAAGACTAATCCTGATTTTTGGCATTACGGCTAGTACAGATAAATATGTTGTGTTGACGGCTGACTATTTCTTGCAGCTGTAAAATTTAGTTTTCGTCTTGAAGTTCTTTGATCGGCAAAAGTGGATGCATTTTTGTTTAGGAGTTTCTATTTTTTCTTCAATTTCTTCAATGCCAAATATTTTCTTCAATGCGATATCGTAGTTATTGAAGCTTAGGTTTCTAACAACTGCAATGCCTATTACCTTGAAGAGAGCCTTTTCCATATGGACAGCCTTTCTAATAGACTTGTCACTAACCAATACGATCGCGCGCAAAAAAAGCCTTGCGTCGTGTGGTCTTTCATAACCTACCTTTCCAAAACATATGTGCATTAAGTGCTATATATTTTTATTCTTATTAGACTCACCTGCTTAAAACCAAAACTTAGTTTCCGCTCTTAATATAAAATCGAATCCTTGTAATGTTTTAGTCATAGGCAAATTCAAAGTTGCTATGTGTTATGTGGGATGCCATAGTCTAGGCGCAATATTGTTAGTCGACGTAATTATCGATCAGCGCGTATGACGCACAAGGCGTTTGCCTGAGACAGTAGCAGATATTATTGTTTTAGCATGTAGTCAGGAAAAACGTAATTATTTAAAACGTGGCGAAGAAAACTTTCTAGTCATGTGGAATGATAAATTTCACTCTTGGGAGAGGCATATTGCCTGGATAATAATGTAGAACGACGATCATTATTGGTAAAGCTAAGCATTGAAGTGGACTCAAAATTTGTTAAACGGTTCGTAAGCTTGACAATATGGCGTTTTTATCGCTACTTTGAATTTTTAGCAAGCAAGTTTCATTTTTAAGAAAGTAAGTTGGTATAGTTTAAGAAATCGTAATGGGTTTCAAAAATCAATTTGAATAACAGCATCGTATATGGAAATGGGTTAAACTTTGAAGATGGAATCCTGTTTGTTCGTATTAATGGAACGACATTTGCACGTGGTTGCAATCAGACAGGTGTTTTGTAAAATTTTGTAAACACCAAGTTTTTTTTGCTAGGTTGATTACGATTCCTTTTTTGTAACATGCATCAATCCATGTGCGAAGCAAATTCAGTTTGAAACTGTGTCAAATTGAAAAAAAAAAATAATTGCTTAAACTATTTAAAAACTTCAGTAAATTTTCGAATATTAGATATGGAAGGTTTCTTGTTGAAATAAATTAAGCTTTATTTAGTATACATAGGATGATTTGGCTAACGATTTAAAAAAAATTTTCAGTAAATTTTCGAATATTAAATATGAAAGCTCTCCTGTTAAAATAAATTATGCTTTATTTAGGATAGGTCAGATGATCTGGCTAAACTTTTTTTTTGTCGTTATTTGTTAGTTTTAAATAGTCGTTTAGGACATATTTTGGTTTAACATCTGTCAGATAAACATCTGGTGATACATGTTTACTTAAACAAGTTACACGTATGTTCTTCAAACAAATTGAATAATGAGATAATTTTTGACTTTAAAGTAAAGCCACTCAAATGTTAGAAAGATTCAAGTTTGATCTATAACTAAACCTTGTGAGCCGAAAACAAAGATCTTTACTTGAAGCATTCGCTTAATGTAGTGAGTTATTATTTTTTTTATGATGGGCATAACCCATTAGTAACTGTTAATTTTGTCGACCTAACATTTTTATGAGCATTCAACTTCATGCTATTATATTTATGATATTTTCTTAATTTTTTTTGTATATAAAAGAAGAACAACTAATTTTATTACATATCAGTCAAACATTGTAATAGTTTTATTTCTGAGAGTATAATAAGAGAAACAGTGATTTATCTAATTCTGGTTACGATAATTAAGTAAAAAGAAATGAAATTATGTTATTGAATATTTACCTTCAGGCATAAGTAAATTCCCTTAAGGCTTATCTGCGTCTTTTCTTAAGAAGATTATCTTTTGTTAATTTAATTGACGCAGTGGCGCCCTAAATTGTACAAAGATAGGTTCAATCTTAGAAAATACCCCTCCTATCTCATGTCTCCGCAGAGATAGACCCCGAGACTAGTCCGCGAGCAATTAAACTTCTTTTTGTAACACAGTTTGGCTCAATGACATCCTAATTAAAAGCCACCCTCAGTAATATAAAAGAAAGTATTAAATTACAACCTGATACGGCGACCAGGGTTTACCGTCAACATAGAAAGTGCTAATAATTATAAAAAAAGGTAAAAAATGAACACCTTCGCTCAAAGATTATTGACACCAAGTTTGTTGGTAGATGTGTGATAATTCCAAGGTCTTAAGTTTCTTATTTGTGCTAAATGAAATCTGACACCATTATAAATGTTCTGTTCTGACCAACTATGAAGAAAGGCAGTAACCAACAATAAATGTGAAATGCGTTTTTTGTGCTATTCTATTGCTGTTGTCATATTTTACCTTAACTAAACGTATAAAGGCAGTAAAACATATCGTACGCTAAAGAAATCCGTAAAATACTTACTGCTTTTTTTAATGACGCAGTGTTTACAAACCTTAAAAGCAGTAAGTAAATTATACAAACCACGTAGGCAGTAACTTGATGATGCTAGTAGAATACTGCTTTTTTATAATGTTTCAGGTAATTCCAATATGTGATACGGCCTATTAGGTGAATATAAATTGGAATTTAAATGATCTTTAAGTTAGTGTTTGTCCTGCCTTTAGTAGAAAGTATGGTGTATTAATGAGTTATTACAGTGAAACTGTTTATTTAATTTAGCTTGTAGAGCTTGTGGTGTACATATCCTTAGATTATGTTTATAACGTTGCGACAGGTTATTAAGGCATCAACAGTGTAACATGCCTTTTTGCCTATATTTTAGCATGTTACATTGTGCTTGGCACTATTAGCACATAAATGCTTATATCTACATTTAAATATAAAATTACTCTCTTTATTATATAATATATTTTCTACAAGAATTTATCTCGCACAATCCTAGATTATTAGTTTTAACCCACAAGTTCCTAATTTGTTACATAGTACAAACAATTATTCTATATGAAATTTTCCTATTGGTTATTTCTAAAGTGTTTATTCCAAAACAACTGGTGTGGTTCTAATTCTGTATTATTGAGAATAATCGCTAGAGATCGTCCATCCCGAAGATGGCCAAAAATAATTTATTTGAAGTGTCAAATTTTCATTTCTTTTTTGATATCTGATTGCTTATCTGGCACTGTTGGCCATTTTTGATTTGAACTTCTACCTTTCCTCATGTGCTTACCTGGTATGTAAATTTTGTAATCATAAATTCTAAATTAACATTTAAATATAATTTTAGATGTTTAGTGTGAAGGATAAAGAAGTTGTTTATTCGTTCAACCCATCAAATAATTATACAGATGCTAAGTTATTAATGGATTAATTTTCCTTTGCACTTCGTGTTAAGTTATCACTCTTGTAACACAACTGAATTTTCTAGGGTGCACCGGTTACCTATGCTCCGGTTATCTATGTTCAGATTACCTGTGTTTTGGTTACCAATGTTACGGCGACTTGTTCTCTCATTCAGATTTGTACATGGAAAAGTTGCTCGTGCATTCGCACAACCAGATGATGTAAAATAAATACTCTATTCACAAGAATTTTATATTTAGTTTCCTTCTACTTTACATATTGCCGCTCAGTTATTATCTTATTGAATAATATCTTGTAACAAAATTTTTGTTACATTTCATATCTATAAAGAAAAAACAGTTCTAACTGCTATTATTTTGCGAATCTGTCATTTAGCGTGTAATCATTAATTAATTTAATGAACTATAAAGAAGAACAACTTTTTCCGTTTATGTTATTTTTACCTATAAGGAGTATTTAACAGACTTCTATACTTTCAATATCGAGGATGCCTTGAGCGTGGCTTGTGTTGCATATATTGCGGGCGTTCTGGCGTCCACTAGAGCGTTGTTAAACATAACGCCTGCGCGAAAATGACGCGAAGGCTATGAGCATCGACAAATAAAGAAGCCGCCCAGTCAATTCAAAGCAACAGCTGCAACACGTGGTGAGAAATCCTTAGTGGTAAGGACCGTGTAATTAATTAGCCGTGTTTAATAGTAATACTTGATTCAATCCCTTTAGCACAATTTGAGGAACACGCTAAGCGATGGTGTTGGATTTTGGTCGAGCATTGGGAAGTTGACTGTTTTGGAGCGTCCGAGGAGTTGCGGTTAGTGCAGGCCTGTTTTGTGTCTTTTGAAATATCAAACAGATGGGAAGTAAAGTGTCCGAGCTCATCGATTACATTCGTCAACATCGTTGCTGTAAAAAACTAAATCTACCAGGTACTTATGAACCTTTTTGCTGAAAATCAATTTCGTGTGCTGTTTAAGGTTAAAGCTTTAAATTACTATTTATGAAATCATGAGAAACCTTCGTTAAATAACGTAAATTTCAAATTTGTTTGCTAAATGTATTTATGCTTATATACTACGTAAAAATTTAGTTGGAAACATAACCTAAAATTTAATTAGTCAAATATTTTTCATTCGGAACTAGATTGCTTTATAAGAGAATTTTTTTAATCTTTAGATGCTCTAAAAGTTGTTATTCAAAGTGCTTTTATGATGCACATGTCAAGTGATAAAAAATATGTATAAAGTCCACCTTTGGATGAAAGGTGTTTTCTAGCAATTTATTGTAATTAGTAGAAGAACTAAGCTGTTTTTGACATATGTTAATCTGAGTTTATTATTTTCATACTTAAACCATATGAACTGTTTATGTAACAAGTTCCTTAGATAAAAATCTTGTAAGCCAAAACAGATCTGTTTTATGGATGTTTAAAAGACTAAACTGTATTAACTAACTTATAAATGCTAATACCTCTCTATGTAGAGAAGTATATTCAGAAACTTCTGTAACTTATTTAATGTTGATTATTTTGATTATAGAGGAACACTCTAAGAAAAGTTTTAAAGTTTATATATTGATTAATGAAATTTATTTACAAGTAATTTTGCAACAAAAGAGATATATATTTAGATTAAACATTGAATTGATACCTTTGTCTTTTATTTCACTTATTGAAATTAACATTGATCAAATTAGACCAGAAAATTTTGAATGTGGAAAAAGTTGATACAGTATCAGGTAATAGAAATGGAATAAGTAATTTCCAGTAGAGTATTTTCTCATACGTAAGGTGTTATTAAGATTTTGAATTCAGGCTAATCGATCTATAAAGATCGAGATATTTTGTTGCTGTAAGACACAAACGGTGTCTTATATTTTATTTTTTGTGTGACATCTTCTTGCAGGTCCGACATCGCGGAAGCTAAAGCAGAGATTTCCAGAGGTATTATATATTGAGGTTTGTAAGTTTTCTTGTAATCATTTATATCCTATAGGTTTCTGCGTCTTCCTGTAGGATACTTTAGTCTTGTTTATTGTCTGTATAGATGCAGTGGCGTCCATTTATTTTTTTTGTTCCCGTTAGTAGTCGAGCCCACCATATACCCACGCCCAAACTCATTGCTCACCCTTGGGGTAATTCCCAGACTAGACCGCGAATATAGTAAAGAAGAGAAAAACTTCATTTTCAAATAAAATGATATTTCATAGGCGCCGGCAACGTGAGGCGTATATAATTAAAGAACATTTCAATCTACAACTTTAATTTATGGAACAGAAGTCTGTTAAAGACAACATTTAAAGTCGACCACATGCTGTTTTGTACCTATACTAGGAGATCCACCAATGCAGGATGTCTCAGTTTCCTGGATATGAAGGATTCCTATAAACTAAGTAACTATTAGTATTATTTCAGTTACTGATACTACAGGTAGTATGAGATTTAAACTTTTACCTTATCGTTTTTCTGTTAAAATAAAGAGGCCTAACCTCTATTTAAATTTGTCTTTGTCATTACAAATATTTTGTTTTGATTATTAATTACATTTAACTTATCTTAAATGATTTCAAATATAATTCTCTAATACATAACCTAAAAATATGTAAACATTCGGAACTTCATAAAGCTGATTATGGTAAAAAAGGTTTATTACTTAAACTTTCATTTTATGTGCATTTGTTACATGACATTATTACAATTATGATCACTTTCTGATTCACTCTTGCATTAAGTTAAATTTTGAGTTTTTAAACAGAGATTATTTGTTTTGATTTCTCTATAGAAATTTTCTCGTGTACGTTTATTAAATATATGAACTATATCATGTTAAAATATATAGCGATGTCTACAATGTTAATGACACAAACGTTTATCTTACACATACCTTTGGAATTTTAATAACTGAGTATTAATATACATATTTAGTCAAATTTCTCTTATCGTGTTTTAACTTTTGTTTCTCTAAGTTATTTTACTGTTGTATAAACAAGTGTCTTGATATTTAAATTTTAACATTAAGATATTCTCTAAACATTCCCCTTACCCTGTGATTTCAAATCTCATGCAGCCTCCGCAACGTTAAAGGTCGATGCAAGCTGTGCCGAAGTATTTCTTATACTTCGTCGTGCAATTACTCTTTTTATAACATCGAGAAAAGAGTAAGGTGCAACTTATGTTAAAAATGGTTTCTGAACGCCAAAATTTACAAAATAATATGCCCTTATAAACAAATTCTGAGGCTGCTGTCAGTATTATTGAAGAAACATTTGAACATGATTTTGTATTATTACAGGGAGAAAGTGGTAAGTAGGTACTAAATCTACTCAACGTACAGCATGTTTCAAAAAAAGTTTAATCTTCTATTGATTCTACTGCTACTCGGGTGAAATTAAAACAAACAGGTTATGTTTATATGTAAGTTAATTAGTCATTCCAAGCAAGTAAAAATGTTAGCAATTGAACTATTTTTCTTGTTCTCCCTCTGTGTATTTATTGCTAATAGTATTACTAAGCTGATACGGGAAAGTTTTTCAAAACCCATCTAGTTAAGCTACTACTTTTTGTTAGGAGAATATGAGGACGCAGCGCTGGGGCTTCAGTGGCGGGTGTCTTTCTTGGTCGATAGTTTGGTTAATGATGAATGTAGAGTGGGGTTATCTAAGTTTTCGTCCTCGTTACCGTGGGGGTGCAGCGCCGGGGCTCCGGTGGCGGGTGTGTTTGTTGGTAGATAGTACGGTAAATGGGGCTTTGCCCTCGTGGGGGCGCATGCTCGTGACTTTGTTAGTCGGTTGATCAGGATTGGGGTTCCCTAGAGCTTCGCCCTCGTGCAAAAACGTGCACGTGGTGAAGATCGGAGATTTTTAGGTTAAGCAAAAGCGTGCAGCAGTACTAGGGCTCTCCCCCCAACACTCTCCCTTGCGGGGCCACAAGAATTATGTTTGTATTATACGACAGGCTTTAATTGAAATAGAAAAGGAAGCTAAATTAGAAATGGTGTTAGACAGGGCTGTATACTATCTCCCTTGATTTTTAATGTTTATATTGAGAAAGCTTTAACCTTAGCTGGAGAGAGAAAAGAGATAGGCATTAGTGTACAGGGACAGAAAATAGACATGTTGCGTTTTGCAGATGATATAGCCATTATAGCAGCGTCTAGAAAAAAGTTAGGAGAGTGTTTAAATATTTTAGATGAGATACTGCAAAGTAACTATAGTATGAGAATTAACTCAGGAAAGATATAGATAATGACAGGTGAGTTACAGCCTAGCTCTAAACCAAAATTAAAAATAGATAATACCGAGTTAGAGGAGGTAGATGAATTTTGCCATTTAGATAGTATAATTACAAAGGACGGACGTATCAGATGGGATATAGTAGCTAGAATAGCTCAAGCTAAGAAAATGTTTTTAAAAAGGAAGGACTTACTAATAGCTAACAGTATTAGTTTAGATAATAGAAAAAGTTTCTTAAAGTCGTACGTATGGAGCGTTCTATTATACGGTAGTGAGACTTGGACAATTAAAGAGTTCGATAAGAAAAAGATAGAAGCTTTTGAAGCTTGGTGTTATAGGAGAATGTTAAAGATTAGTTGGACAGATGGAGTAACAAATGAAGAAGTTTATAGAAGGATAGGTGAGGAACCCTGTATGTGGAAACAATTAAAGATCAGGAGAGATAGAATGATTACGACATGAGGGACTATATAGTAAGGCCTTAGATTATAGCCTACCAAATAAAAATAGAGCAGGAAGAGCTAGACAAAGCTATATTAGTCAAATTATTAGAGATTTAAGTTGTGAAGGGTATGTAGACCTTTTTAGACGAGCTCAGCATAGAAAAGAATTTAGGATTGCGTCAATCCGACCTTAAGTAAGTTCGAAAACAAAACAATAAATAAATAAAAATCAGTTAACTAAATGTCACTATGATTCAACTCACAATTAGTTAGCGGTCTGGCATGTTGGTAGCGATTCGCTGCTTAAGCCTTACCATAACATAATTCAATAAACGTAACCATGACATAACTCACAATTAGTTAGCGGTCTGGCATGTTGGCAGCGATTCGCTGCTTAAACCTTACCATAACATATAACTTAATAAACGTCTTCATGACATAACTCACAATTAGTTAGCGGTCTCGCTGTTGGCAGCGTTTTGTTGTTCAGACCTTACCATAACATATAATTTAAAACTTTTCCTTTTTTGGAGGGGATAACCTGGTAATATTTCATTTCCTTATAAATGGGAATCATGTAAACATGTTGGAGTTCTTTAACAACCATCAGGTTGCTAATATTTATGTAAAGCCAGGTAGATAGAAAAAGATATAAGAGTATAGGACGACCTAGACCAAGCTATATTCGTCAAAATTATTAGAAATTTAGGTTGTGAAGGGTATGTAGAACTTTTTAGATTAGCACAGAATAGAAAAAAGTTAGGGGTGCGTGAAACCGACCTTAAGTAGGGTCGAAAACAAAATGATGATGGTTTTAATTTAATATAAAGTATGCAAATCGTGTTAAAACAGGTATGGCGTCAGTTTGTTCAGAGTAAAAACCCGCGGTTTTGTTTTTACATTTAGTTGCATCATAAAAATAATTTATGCACGAACTTCGCAACCGGATCTATCGCAGATTTTTTTTGTTTATTCAATTTTCTTGTTTTAGCGTTGTGATCACAGTTTTCATTAATTCAGTAAAATTTGTTAGTAATAAATATTATATTATTTTCACTTACCTGTATATTCTAATTACATGGTAATGAGTTCATATTTTCATGCAGTTTGATTGATTCACTGCAGAAACAAAAACATGTTTTTACACAGCTGGCAATACTGTGTGGCGTACATTTCAATATAGTGCCATTCAGTGGCGGCTCGTACCGAGTATATTTGGTAGTGCTGCATCGCTAATGTAAAAATATTTTATTGGTTTTTCTTAAATATGAGTGGAAAACGTCTATCTTTCTTTGTAGCAAATTGGTCAATCACTTTTTCGTTAAAATCGGGAATTGAAGTTTTGAATTTTTTCAATTGACAGCATTGAAATGGCCGTTAACCTATCTTCACACATCGAGTTTCTTAAAAAAAGTTTTTATACGGTTTAGAGTAGAAAAACTCCGTTCGGCTTCAACAGTGGTCATTGGTGTGGTCACAAGAATTTGTAATAGCTTTTTAGTTTCGGAAATCGTTTCGTCCAAATTATTCTCAATTATGAATTTAAGAAAAGGCACAGAACCACGTATTTCTCTACATTCCCTATTGGAATATAATACGGACAACTCTGTTTTGAGGCGTTCTTTATTTAAAATATCGTAAGCAATGCAAGTTAAATCTAACTCTTGTTCTGGAAACTATTTATCATACTCGACAAATTTTTCTGAAGATACAAGTGAAGCGGCTATTAAATGGTCAGTAAAAGAAAAACGTTCCTTTACATTGTTAACAATGATGTCGCATACTTCTATGCAGGCGACACGGTGATCCCATTAACTATTATTAAGCCATTTTCGTTTAGTTTTTGCAGGAACGGTATCTAATTTTGATGCTTCTTCAATGACGGTTTCTATTTTATTGTACGTACACTATTGATATTAAGTTCAAACACACCTATAACTCTTTGAGCTTTAGTTGGATCCATATTTCTTTTTTGCAATTGGTTGTATAGTAAATCTACGTGTGGCATAACAAAATAAAAGAAGGTCAACCAAAAAGAAAAATTTTGATCCATCAAAATTCGCAAAATTACAGAAGCTTGCTTGCACGTTTGGATATTTGTGCTTTCCTCCAAGTTTTCCATACATTCAGTTAATGCATCTCCGTATTCGTATACTATATTAACCACACGAATATTAAAATTCCAGCGAGTAGGAACAGAACGGGGCATTCTCCTGTCGACTATTTCATTAAGCACAGCTACACGTTGAGGTGAAAAGCTAAAAAACCCCGGTATATCCTGCAAATTTCCAAAAAAAAGTCTTACTTGGCTATTTATAGAACATGCTTTTGTCATTACGAGAGTTAGTTGATGAGCGTAACAATGTACAAAATGAGCATTTTTGTATTTTTGCTTAATTCGAGCTTGAACACCGCCACGTTTCCCGCTCATAACTGCGGCCCCATCGTAGCTCTGTGCAATAAGTTTGGTATTGTTATTTTTGATTACAGTTTCTAGAACACCTAGAATTGTTACAGAAAGTGAATCTGCATCATGTTTCTCTGGAAGTAAAAAATTCCAAAACCGTTCAACGTGATCGTCATTTTTTGTGACATAACGGAAAACTGTAACCATTTGAAACTCTGCGGATATATCTGTCGTTTCATCTGCCATCACTGCTAAAAACGGGCTTTCTTGGATTTCTCGAACAATTTCACAATGACAAACTTCAAGAATACATTCCAGTAAGTTATTTTGAATTGTTTTGGAAGTACCTTTAAAGACGCTTGCATTTTTCAAATGATCCTCAAGAGTTCTATCAAGCGCCGAGGAAAAATTTACCAGTCCCTTAAAAATACCGGGGTTTTTAGATGAATCGGATTCATCGTGTCCGCGAAGTGCAAGTTCAAATGCTTCACAAAATTTTATACAGTTTATAATTTTAGATAAAATATATCTATTTCTGATTACTTCGTCGTTATACTTCTGAATATTTATCCAGTACGCAGAATTAAGTTGAGGCTGTATATTTATTTTGCCAAACAGAACTAATTGCATTGCGTTATTAACATGCGATTTACAGTTTCATGTTTTTAAATTTTTTCACTTAAGTGAACCAAATCCCGTACACCTGTTCGCGACCAAAGTTTTTCACCACGATCATCCGAAAACAACACGCACGGAAAGCAAAATAATGCATTTTTTTATTGCATCCACAAATCCAACTGTTTCTTGATAAATGTCTGTATTGAACTGCCTTTTATAAGTTTTACCAGAATTTTCAATGTTCAGTTCTGGTATAGGACGACCCTGATCTGTAATAGCTAATTGTTCTTAAAAAGTAAGCTGAGAGAATCTTTTTTTACTTAAATTAAAAATATCATCCATTTTAAAAACTATTAATGTAGCAAACGCCCTCAAGAAACAGTGAAAAGGTTTATTGTTGATGAACGTATTTATAACTAAATGAATATACAAACTTACAACCTATACACTAAAATTTCAAACACAAATGTTTATTCAGTATTTAATCTGTGAATAACTAACTGGTAATGGGTTAATATAATTATTAAAGTAAAGTAAAACAAAACGTCTCTCATTACCTAAGAAAAAATATAATTACGATGTCTCATATCCTCTACACAGATCAATTCTAGTTAAAAATTAATAGTACATACGAAAGATGAAATGCGTGACGCGTTGTCTAAAAGTACCGGAAAGCACAAAACTTGACGATTCGAATAGCAACAGTCAACTGACGCTGCAATTTATGCAGCTCGAGAATGGGTTAACGAGGCCGCTTCTTACTATAATCGTATTCGCGCGAAATGTTCCGACACATAGCCGAACTTGCAAATAAGATCTGCAGAACAACGTAGTTAGACAGTGATTTTATGGATTTTCCTTGTTTAGAGTTGCATGTTTACTGTATTATTGACCGACTGTTATGGACATCTAACTTAGGAATTCATAATACTTTTAGTGGCTGGTTATCGATCTCTTTTATACTACTAAATGTATTTGTTCGTTTCTGATTGTGGGTGGTTCTGCAGCTCTGCAGCACTCATAGAGTAGCCGCCACTGGTGCCATTAGCTATAGTCCATTCGTCGAATCGAGGCTATGATGTCAAAAATATTAATTCAGGCAGACAAATTCTAAATGCCAATTCGGATGTAGAGATCTAGTACGTTGACATTACATTTTAGAGCAATCTGGTTTTTACAATTGGTATCACAATGCAGTGTTGCCAAGCCCGGTCTGATCATCTCATATACTTTCATATATGGAATTGCTATTTGGAATTTGTTATATATAGTAATCCTACCATTGGATTACGCTCACTCTTCACACCAACAAAAGAGGACCTTCGTTCAATAATACACAACTAATGGCGGGTAAGAAAAAATTTTAAAAACGAAAATGTAGATGTAAAAAAACAACACCATGCTTACAGAAACAACCTAAATATCATTCTTAATTGTATAAAAAATGTATTTGTTGTAAGAATAATAAGTTTTGTGTGTGTCAGCTTGAGCTCCACTACATGATATATAAAAATACATGCAGCGTGGTATACAAAATCTAAAAGGACCCCTCAGAAGAAACTTACGCCACCACATATGCATCCTATAAAGTATTCATTAACTACTACTACACAGCGTGATACATAAAATCAGAAACCTCTCAAAAGAAATTTAAAGTACTTTATGCTGTATTATTATCATCGTATACAAAATTGTTACAATTCTAAATCCTTTTTCAAATCCCAAAAATTTTTAAAATACAAAATCCCGAAAACCGAATTAGAAATACCAGTTTGTACGGAACTGTTCTCTGTGCCGCAAATGGTGTGGATTCGACAGGTAAGTAGGAGGGAGTGTGAGGAAATACAGGTTGAATGTACAAGTGGACCCAACAGGATCAATAAAGTCCACAAATTTCACCTTTCTGAACCATACATCAAATTTTAAAAATTTCATACAGCTTTACTCAGTTCCACAAATTTTGAAATCCAAACTTGCAAACACCAGGTAGGAGATACCAATTTGAATCAACAACATCCAGGAATTCCACCATTCTTAATCATAATTCAAGTTTCATAATTTTTGCATACAAAAATGTTCCCAATCCAAAATTTTTAAAAAATACCTTTTTGTCTTTAGGCATACGATATCGGAACGTGGTATATTGATAAAGGTTAGCTAGTGACGACAAGGGGTTTCTAGAGCAAGTGGAGGTTTTTGAATTTATTTTTGCGATGTCTTTCGCTGCTATCGAGATACAGTGCGTGATGTAAAATTTTCAAAACACAAAAATTCTAAGTCAACCATATTTAAACAATATTCTGTTAATTATTTAGAAAGGTGATGCAACTATTAACAATATGATACTAGTAAGTGTATTTTGTATAAAGCTGATACTAAGTTAGAAATGAAGAACTGCCACATCGATAAATAAGATTACCGTCTACTAGATCTGGATATAACTCAAGTTTGTAGCGGGATATTTACCAAGGCTCAAATTGTCAAAAGTCTAACGAATAATTTTAACTTTCCTCGCCTGGAAGAAAATACACAGTAATGTAATTTTGAATAATGATAAAACTGTTGGCAAAGGCTGTCTAAATTAACACCTGCGTTAAGATACTTAACAGATTTATATGGCAAAATTTAGGCAATAGCAATAGTGGATTTTCCCTAAGTCGCCTAGATTTAGTTGAGTTGGATCAAAACTCACCTTTTTAGTCTACCATTTTTTCATTTTATCTATTGCAGGCATTTTTTTTCCTGTCAGACTTAATTTTAATCTTAATATTGGCCTACACATAGTTTTGTATATGCAGTTGTGCTGGTAATTGGTTTTTAATAAGAACTGTGTAGTGCCTTGGCCTTACAGCCTATTTTCTTAAGTTCATTTTATAGAAAATATTTCCGAAATTCTATTATTCTTACCTTTGGTAAGGTCTATTTTTCTATTTACGTACACTTTGATTCCGGTTTAGGAATCAAGTAAAAGACTGTAGAAGCTACCCAGAAGCAGATATAGATACTGACCACAACATCGTAATTATGAAGGCCGCACTTAAATTTAAAAATCTGAAAAAAAGGAACGGGAAAAGGCACTTGGACTTAGAGAAACTAAAAGATAAAGATATTCAAGTAAGATTCGAAAAAAAGTCAAATAAATTGCTGAATGATATCGGGAAAATATCTGAAACTAAGGAAGTAGAAACAGAATGGAATAACATCAAATCCAGCCTAGACATGGCGGCCAGAGATATTTTGGGGTATACACAAAAAGAAAATAAAAAACCATGGATAACAAAGGATATCGTGAATTTAATAGAAGAAAGACGAAAATACAAAAATAAATCAGACGAAACAGGAAAACAGAGATACAAAGCCATAAAATGGGAAATTATTCGAAAATGCAGGAAAGCTAAAGAACAATGGATTGATGAAAAGTGCAAAAAAGTACAAACCAAGATGGAAATAGGAAAGACAGACGAAGCATACAAATTAATTAGAATGAATTTTAGGGATATAAAACCGTATAGCAAAAATATAAGGGACGCACAAGGAAATGTCATTATAGAAAACGTAGAAAGAGTGAGTAGATGGCAAGAATATATAGGGAATTTATATGCAGGAGAGGAACTAACTGCATTAGAACAGGAATCAGACAGCAAGCAGAAACTCTAAAAGCCGCTGGACAAGCAGTAACAGAACGTCTCTTCCAACTTGTAAGCTATATGTATGAGACAGGCGAGATACCCAAAGATTTCAAACGTAGCATCATAGTAACTATACCAAAAAAGAAAGGCGCGGATAGATGTGAAAATTTTCGAACAATAAGTTTGACAGCACACGTGTCAAAAATATTAACTAGAATTGTGCAAAGACGAATGGAAAAACGAGCTGAAGAAATACTAGAAGACCAATTTGGGTTTAGGCGAAACGGGGGAACACGGGAGGCTATTTTAGCTCTGAGACTGATAATGGAGAAAACAATAGAAAAAGGGGAAAACATGTATATAGGGTTTGTAGATCTGGAAAAAGCATTCGACAATGTAAATTCGAAAAAATGTTTGAAATACTCAAAAAAATTGGAATGAGTTATAGGGATAGACGAATAGTACATAGCTTATACAAAGAGCAAACAGCAGTAATAGAATTAGAGCAGGAACGTAGAGAAGTAAACATTAGGAAAGGGGTGAGACAGGGATGTGCCCTATCCCTATTGATTTTTAACTTGTACATAGAAGAGGCAATGAATACTGTCAAATGCAGGAAGACATTTGGAATTACTATGCAGGGACAAAAAATTGATATGCTTAGATTTGCAGATGATATAGCGGTATTAGCGTCTAGCAAGGAAGAGTTAGAAGCTGCTCTTAATAAAATGGAAACGGTTCTAACAGAGAGATACGGTATGAAAATTAACAAAACTAAAACTAAAGTTCTAGTTTGCAAAGGTGGGGAAAATAAATCAAAAACAAGAATACAAGTATTTAACACGAACTTACAAGAGGTTAAGGATTTTTGCTACCTAGGAAGCCAAATAACGCAAGATGGGAAAAGCACAAAAGATATAAAACAAAGATTAGCACAAGGCCGTGCTACATTTAACAAGAAAAAGCAACTACTGTGCTCAAAGACCACAAACATAGAAACAAGGAAAAGATTGCTTAAAACATATGTGTGGAGCACAGCACTGTACGGCTGTGAAGCCTGGACAGTAGGAGAAACGGACAAGAAAAAGATAGAAGCCTTTGAAATGTGGTGTTACAGGCGTATGACGAAGATATCATGGACAGACAAAGTTAAGAACGAAGAGGTACTAAAAATGGTAGGGGAAGAAAGAAATATGTGGAAAACGGTAAAAAATAGGAGAGATAGAATGATAGGCCACATACTACGGCAAGAGGGAATAGTGCGGAATATATTAGAAGCAGAGATAGGAAAAAAGAGAAGAAGAGGCAGACCTAGATTAGACTACTGCACACAGATAGTAAAAGATGTAGGCTGTAGAGGTTTCAGGGAGATGTGTAGGCTAGTCCAGAATAGAAATCAATGGAGGTACGCATCCAACCAATCTCAAGATGGATATACTAATGACGAAAAGATAACTGTGCTTAAACATGATGATTATTATAAGTAACTACAAGAATTGGTTGGGCAATATTCTCGAATAATGTTAAGTGTGTGAAAGGATTTACTGGAAAACCATTATTTCGGCAAATGTCTAAGTGTTGGGGGATCTTGGTAGCCACAGGTTGCTTAACCTCCTTCACTGAATCTCGGTAAAATAGGGTATAAAATTAGAAAACAATAGAAAGGGAACGAGCTGAATACACATACTCCCTGAAAAGAAGAAAAGAAGAAAAAGAAGAAAACCACCAAAAACGCAAAATCAAAGAAGCTGCTTATATAACCCTACATAAAAATAACTGAGTTGCAAACGAATCCGTGACTTTCAGTAAACAATGGATTCCATTACTAAAAGAAATAACAAAAGAAATAACAAATGAAAATCAAATGCCCACAATATCTAGGTAGCATTGCAAGTTTTTCCATGAAATACAGCCTACATACATGATTTCTATTTATACATAAAATAACTAATTACATAAAAATAAGCATATTAACAATCCTTGTAAAACAGCATTGGTATCTGACAAGTATAAATCCACAATAAGGTTACCTCAAAACCATATACAATCTCCGTTGAACAGTATTGGTATCTAACAAGTGTAAACCCGCCATAGGGTCGCCTCAGATCCATATACAATCTTCATAGAACGACATTGGTATCTGACAAGTGTAAACCCGCCATAGAGTCGCCTCAGAACCATGTTAAAATCTACCAAAAAGATAACTTAAATCATAATGAATTTTCCCCCTCAAAATAAATATAAAAAAACGACTACTTAAGCCTTTCAATAATGCAATCGCACACTTCTTTAATAACCATCCTCTCAATTGTATAATTAGAAACATGTTACAAAAATGTTTTCCAATTCCAAGTTATTGAATTTATATAAAATTCACCAATCAAAATTAATCAGCTGATTTCACGTTAAGCGTATTGGCTACCTAAAGAAAGCCGATCCCAGGTCGCAACACAAATTGAAGACAATCATTCTGTTAAACTTAAAAAAAAAAAAATTTGCTTAGTATACTCAAACCAAATATTTCAAACATCAACAAAGCAAAGTCACTTTCAATTTATGTCATAAATGTCAAACACTTTTTATTATTATTTTGACAAGGATCCTAGGTCATGGACAGAAATGTAAATAAAGTAGATTTAAAAACTATGAGTGGTTTAATTCCCAAAGAAGATTAACCTGAATACACATGCTGTGTGAGAATTTCAGGGAACTATGTAGGCTAGCTCAGAATATAAATAAGTGCAGGTACGTGTCCAACCAGTTTTGAAACGGAAAACCTAATGACGAAAAAATAAGCGCAGATAAATTTGATGATTAGTATAAACAACTAGTTGTTGGTTGCGAAATACCTGCAACTAATGTTGACTGTGCGAAAAAATAAATTGGAAAATATATTAAATTGCCAAATGGTTAAGTGTTGGGGGAACTTGGCAGCCACAGGCTGCTTACCTCCCTTCACAACCATTGAAGGTCGGAGAAATAGGGCATATAACTGTAAAACAAAAGAAAGTGATCGAACTGCATCTAACAAGAAAGAACATCGCCTATGAGGAAGGACAACAAACATAGAATAAGAAGAAAATTGTTGAAAGCATATGTTCCACACACACAGCACAGTATACCTATGAAATACGGGAAGTCTGAAACGCAGACAGAAAAACGGTAGCAGCCTTTTGAAATGACGTGCTTCAGATGTATGAGGACGATAGCATGGACAGACAAAGATAATAACAAATAAGTTACAGAAATAGTAGGGGAACAAGGATATCTGGGGATAAAGAGAAATAGTAGGGCGGAATACGTTCTAAGGCATTTTTGGGGAATAGTATGTGATATATTACAAGCAGAGATAGGAAAAAAGAGGTAGATGTAGACCTAGATCAGTTATAGATGCAAACTGTGCATATTTCAGGGAAATCTGTAGGTTAGTTCAGAATAGGGAACAATGATATTACGCGTCTAACCAGTTCTAGGACTGAAGACCTAATGATGATGACACTTCGATTTTGGGTATGATCTGCCAGTTTTAGAGCAAACTAGTACACACATATGTTGTTTCGAACTATACAGCATTTCTGATATTTTACTTAATGTCCATGCTATATGTATAAAGGTTAACAATTACCCCAAGTCAGGGCCGCGCCGATCATGTGGCGAATGTGTGTAAAAAACACAGACGACCAAATGAAAAAGCGGCGAAACGACTAGATTAAGATTTCAACTACTTCGGTACGAACAACCAAAAACAACATAAATTATGTTATTTGTCGATGAAGACGCTGGCACGTGTACATACTAAAAAGTGGGTACCGGTAGGTACCAAAAACAAAGGTTGAAGTAGCAAAATCCGTAGTTCTATTCCTTTCTTCCGCTAATGGAACAAAAATCATTTTAAATTTGAAATATATAATTAAGTAACTTTATTCGCGAGTTTCTACCTTAGATATTTAAGATGGTTAGAAAAGATTTATCTTAGAACAAAGAATAATCCTTTGTTAATTTAAACAGTACAGCACAGCATAGAAACCTCATCCCCTGTCAATCCCTTGTCTGTTCTTCTATTGTGTATTTAAAAGAGAACCTATACATTTTAATTTAGGCGCTTTCCTTTCACTACTTAGTAAAAAGGATTGTCTTACATGAAAGTGAAGTAACTTAGCTAACCTAACTTGTTTGAATGGAACGTACTTCCGGCAAAATACTGAATTCATCAAATTGACCTCACATTTGCAGCTGTAAACAACTGGATGCTTATTGTTATTATAAGGGCGTATGCAAATTGCATAAGACATGTCACTTTCGGTAGTGAATCGTTAAATAATTGAAATTCAAAATATATATAATTACTATTTACTACTATACTTCAATGAACGTTATAATGAAAGATCACCTCATAAACAATCCCTTTTACTTAGATGTAAGTGAGTTTGTAGGTACACTTAAATCGGAAGGGGAGGAAGAAAAATCTGAATTATTTGAACTACCAGGCACCTGAAAGGAACATACGAAATAAGTACAACTTAGGTTATGTGAGAATATCTTAGTAACGTTTAGCAAAGGTGATGCGGAATCGGTGATAGATATCACCATGACATCTACGACGATAGCAGGTAGAATTCACCGATGAGGAATCCCTAAGCGATCATATATATATATATATATATATATATATATATATATATATATATATATTACCTTTGAAGTAAAAGACGGATATATTGTGCAGCCTAAACCAGAGCGACTAATAGGGTGGGCATTGAGTAAGCTGGATAGAATGCAAGCGAGACGGATGCTTCAACAAGAAACACAAATAGAGTGTCAAAATCATAGAGAACTTGCAAAGTTAATGCAGAAGGTGTGTGACTCGTGTATGCCAAGAAAAAGGTATCCACCTCATGGACGTAAGCAGGTGTACTGGTGGACCAATGAAATTACGGCCCTAAGAAGGGACAGTAATAAAGCTAGGAGAAAGTATCAGCGTAAAAGAAATGGAATCCTGGAAGATGGTCTTTTGGAGAAGAAAGAATATTTAGCAAAACGGAAAGAGCTGCACCGGGCAATCAAGGATAGCCAGAAACGTTGCTGGCAGGAACTGTTAAAAGAGTTGGATAGTGATATATGGGGCCTGGGCTACAAAATTGCAACAAGGAAGCTTAGGAAAGTAGTAGGTGGAGAGGTCGCCTAGGAAAACGCGATAGGATTCTTAGAAATTCTATTCCCGCAAGACAAGAAAGCAAGAGAATGGGATATCCAGGTACCAGATAAGAAAGACATTCCACTATTTAGCGAAAAAGAGCTTCTTTTTGCGGCAAAAAAGATGAAGGGAAAGAAAGCCCCAGGTTTGGATGCCGTATCAACGGAAATAATTAAGGGGATAGTGGTAGCTATCCCAAAACAAATGTTACACGTAACGAACCAGATACTGGTACAAGGAGTTTTCCCATATCAATGGAAAAAGGCGAAAGTCCTGTTAATTAGAAAACCAGGAAAAGTGGATGATAATGCGTCGGCATATAGACCTTTGCGCCTAATTGACAGCATAGCGAAACTAGCAGAACACTTGATAAATGAGAGGTTAAAAACAGAAATAGAAGAAAAATGCGGGCTAGCGACAGCTCAATTTGGCTTCTGAGAAGGACGTTCTACTCTGGACGCCATTCAACAAGTTACTGCAGCTGCGATGTATGCGATGGAAGGGACGCATAGAACTTCAGAAATGTGCTTGTTAATCGCACTGGATGTTAAAAATGCATTCAACACAGCCAAATGGGATAGAATTATAAATGCGCTGGTAAAAATGAGAATATCACCGTATCTAATTAAGATGATTGGTAGTTATCTCCAAGATAGGAGAATCGCGTACTTGGACCTTGAAGGGAGAGAGAAAACATTTCCAATAACAATAGGAGTACCCCAAGGATCGGTGCTAGGCCCTGTACTATGGAATGTCATGTATGACAAGGTGCTAAAACTGGAATTACCGACTGCCACCAAAATTATTGGCTACGCCGATGACCTGATAGTAGTAGTGACGGCCAAAGATGCAAAGAGATTAAAAGAACAAGCTGAAAGATCGATTGCACTGATTGAAAATTGGATTGGGAAAATGAGATTGGAGCTAGCACCGAACAAAAGGGAAATCATAGTAGTGACCAGAAAGAAGAAAATACCGCCAGTGACAGTGACGTTGGGAGGCTTAGAGATAGAGGCAAGTAAGGAGCTGCGATACCTGGGCATCACTCTGGACAATAGACTTTCTTTCAAGAAACATTTAGAGACCCAGACAGTGAAAGCCCAGAAAGCACTAGAGGCGGTTAACAGACTAATGCCCAATATTGGGGGCCCGGGGGCTAATAAAAGAAAAATTCTAGTAGCAAAAGTAAACTCAATATTACTATATGGAGCGAATATCTGGCAGCATAGTCTAATATACCAAAGTAGAAGAGCACTTTTACTAAAAATACAAAGGCGTATGGCAGTAAGAATTGCAAGTGCGTCCAAAACAGTATCGCTGGACTCGGCACTAGTGATAGCGGGAGTTATCCCATTAGATCTGCTGGCCAAAGAACGAAAACACAGATGGGAACTTAACATGGGAAAAATCGAAGCCCGACAACTAGCTATAGAGAAATGGTAACGTAGGTGGGACCAAACCAGGAGTAAATGGACACGCAAGATAATAGCGAAATTAGAGCCATGGATTAATAGAAGCCATGGACAAGTAGGCTATTATATGACACAAGTCCTGAGTGGACATGACTGCTTTGCGGACTACCTGCTTAGGATAGGCAAGTACGCGAGCGACCGATGTATCATGTGCCGACAACGAGATAGTCCGGAACACACGCTGTTTTAATGTAATCGAGGGGACAGACAGAGACTAGATATGGAATTAGAGATAGGGCAAATAATAACACCGGAAAATATGGTCAATCTGATGATTGAATCAGCAAGATACTGGGCAGCAATTGCAAAATACATTAACCAGATAATGAAAGGAAAAGAAGAAGCTGAGAGGAAAATACAATGTGAAATTGACCATTAAAATACAGAGAAATTTCTGTTACCCTGCAGTAATCTTGATGTAATACCTAACGGTGGTCTCAAGATTACTTGTCACAAGCAGGAAGAGAGGGAAGGATTTAGTTGGCCAGCATGGATTCCTGAGTGGGGAGCCCGTGGGAATCAGTTTCTCAATCTCCCGGTATACCCGCTCAGGAGCCCACGCGAATCCAACACTACTTGCCGCAAAGACCCTAGTGGCAAGAGTCTTCCCCATTGTAAGGAGCTCCAAGCCGTAAGGCAAAGGGCAAGTTACAATGGGGGCATCGGAAGATTCCTAATCCTCTTAAAAAAAAGAAAAAAAGTAACGTGGTGAAAGAAAAGTACCTTATGTTTATATAGGGTCAGTTGTGTTGTTATAATGTACCCTTATGCCAGTTTTAAGATTTATGTAAGAATTTCCTAGAATATGTTACTATTGACTAATTTCTTGGTAGTTGTAAGGTAAAATCATTCCGTCAACAGTTAATTTGTACACAGTTGCTGCTTGCTACTATTCAAGTTTACAGTTAGTTGAAAAGAACTAACCTGTAGAAGTTAATGTTAATTGTTCAGTATTGCTCTTCATTTTTCAGTTTAGTATTGAGAAAAGTGCAGTGATTTATAAGTGAGATCATTGATTGTATAAAATGGTAAGTACCTATACAACATTGGTATTAAGATTAACAACTTCCATTTCTTAAGGACAGAAAAGGAAAGCGATTATCAGGCCACCAGTACCGCCAACAAAAACAGCAGAGAATGGAAGCTAAAAAAGATTAACTGCTACTTAGAAAAAATATTTGAAGGTGAAACCATCAGAATTAAATCTGGATGATGTCATCTCTAGTTGTTCCTTATTTGTATTTGATATTGATATAAATGTTAACCAGGATCATACTAAAGAAAATACTGAGGTTGATGGTTCTTCTAATATTGTTGAAACGGCGGAGAACTCTAATACGACACTCGTACATACTGAAAATGTTCCAGCAAGTGCACTTTTTATCTTATTATCTGATGACCCTGGAGAATGGCTAGAAATAATTACATCCGCATATGCAAGATATTTTGCAGAAAAAGGACCGTGGCAAATGACGAACTGGATTTACTCAATAAACTCACATGGATGAAAGTTTTCTGCTAGATATTTTTACCGGAACCTCGATAATGAAGAAAAAGTAAGAAGAGAGTGGTTGATTTATTCTACGTCCAAAGATGCGGTTTAATGTTTCTCTTGTAAGGTTTTTGGTAAGTCTTTAACTCACTTGTCTAATAAGGACGGGTGTTGTGATTGGCAACATATGTCACTAGTGCTAAATAGGCACGAAAAGTGTAACTCACATAAAAATAATATTGGATCTTGGTTGAATTTGTCAAGTATGATATCTAAGGAAGTTACACTGAATCAAAGTCAATTACGCTCATTGAATGTAGAAAAGAAATACTGGTATCGTATCATGGAACGAATAATTTCAGCAATACAGTTTTTATGTCATCAATGTTTAGCTCTACGTGGTACATCTAGCAAACTACATAACTATAACAATGGAAATTTCTTAAAATTAATAAAAGCGTTTTCAAAATTCAATTCTGTAATGGAAGAGCATGTTCGTCGCATACATAAAAATCAAAGCAGTGATATTGTTACCAAAAACTTTTTGGGTGATAAAATTCAAAATGAATTAATAAATTTAATCGTATTGAAAATCAAAAACACTATTCTAGATCTGGTAAGGAAACATAAATATTACGCTATAATCCTCCATTGTACACCAGATGTGAGTCATACTGAACAATTAAGTGTCATTTTTAAGTTTGTTTTATTAAACGAGCCTACGAAAAAAGTTGAAATTCGTGAACATTTCATTGAGTTTTGTCCTACAACTGATTCTACTGGTGCTGGCTTATGTAACTATGTGACAGATTTGTTAGTAAAATTAAATTTAAGTATATAAAACACGCGTGGTCAAGGCTATGATAATGAAGCAAATATACGTGGCTTACAAAAACAAATCTTAAATATAAACCGGCGCGCATTTTTGTTCCTTGTTCAGCGCACTCACTAAATTTGGTTTTTAATAACGCTGCTAAAATTTCTTTTGAGATATGGGGATTTTTTGATGTTGTTCAAGAGATATATGTTTTTTTTTGGCGTCAATAAAACGATGGTCAGTTATAAAAACGTGCATTTCAGATTTAACTTTAAAACCACTATCTGTACACGTTGGTCCAGTAGAATAGACACAATAAAACTTTTGTGATATCAGATTGGCCAAGTTTATGATGCCCTCGTCAAAGTAGTGGAAACATCCGCATCTTCAAAAGATTTTACTACCTCATACCAGTCTCGATCGCTAGCAACAAAAATTCAAAGCTACAAATTTTTATGCTCTGCAGTAATTTGGTATAACGTATTATTCAGAATCAATTCTATTAGTAAATTAATGCAGAATCGAAGTATAAATCTAAAAACTTGTTTGGACTGCATAAGCCATATAAAAATTTTCTTCACATGCTTAAGAAACGATAAGGGATTTAATAAAATTCTTGTCGACGCGAGAGAGCTAGCAGAAGAATTAGGAATTGAGCCTAATTTTTTATGTACACAAAAAGAAAAAAGAAAAAACAGTTTTATTACAAAAGCAATGACGAATTAATTATAAGGTAAACGTTTTCTTCTCTATATTAGACCAAACCTTATCGTCTCTTAATGAGAGATTCAAGGGGTTGGAGCAATTTAATAAAATTTTTGGATATATTTATTAAATTTTTAACTTAACTGAAGAAGAATTGAGAAAATCGTGTAAATATTTTTCAGTACATTTGAAAGATGAATCACGTAGAGAATCAGATATTGACGCAACGATTTATTTGATGAAATTAAATGCTTAAAATGTCACTTATCAGAGCAAAAGGATACAGACCCCTTCGTCAATTCTCAAATACATTTTTGGGAATCAATTAATTTCAACATTTCCAAATACCGCAGTACCTATACGAATTCTTTTACGCTACCAGTATGCGTATCATCAGAGGAAAGGTTTTTCTCAAAACTGAAATTAATAAAAACTTTTGTAAGATCGATTATGGCTCAGGAAAGGCCCACAATTCATCAATTATATCTATAGAAAATCATTTCATGAATTCCTTCCTTTCGACGAATTAATTACAGATTTTTCCGATAAAAGACAAGAAAAGAATGTTTTTAATAGGTTATATTGTTCTCATTTTTAAAGGTTGTATTGAATTTTTAGTTCTTCCTTTATGGATCTGTATTTTTTATTGTTAATTTTTGGATGTCGTTATTATGCAAATATGTTAAGCTTAAGATGTAAGATATAATTAGTTTCAAATTTACATGTAAGTAGTAGTACTTATTAAAATTTCATTTATGTGTACCTACCTATGTATAAATGTTTAGTGACAATTTTAAAATGGGGCGAGTTAAGGTTCGGGCCTTTGGAGCTGTGTTTTTAAAAAACAACTTGAAACACTTAACAAATTTATTTTGATTTGAAACAGAAATTACAGTGAAATTTAGAATAACTTGTACATAATAACTTTAATAAAAAATAATTAATTGTACTGGGCGAGTAGTCTAGGTAGACAACAATGCAAAAGCTGTAAACTCAGACTGACTCGGTTGAGTAGCTTGAACAACGAAGTACGGAGTTCGAAGACTGACTGCCGTGCCTTGAGCTCCCGGGCTTTTTATAATAACCTGCCCCTCACACAGCTGTGGGAACTTGCAGATCTCATGTCTGCGTTTCTCTTAATTGTACACTTTATTACAATGTAACAATTTTAATTCCAAGTAATTGCGGTATGTTAACCGCCTGTGACCTGCCACCTGCAGTATCACTGCCCTCACGGATGCAAAGTTGCATTCCGTTCTCATGAACTGTCGATAACCTGTCTGGGTTATCCTTGTATTACAATGTTGCAATGAACTTATACTTTATTTTACAATTTCTAATAATTTCTATTAGATTCAATATATTCAATACATATATATTATTGGGGGATACATAACTCCTCCCACCGTAAATGAAAAATTAAGGTTTTACTTAATTTTTAAATACATAAAATTCATTATTCAATTTCATTTAAAATTCATTGTTTCTAAGGGTATACTTATCGTTTCTCTATTTTTCTTTGTTTCCTTAAATCTAGAACTGTTTCCTTCATTCTTATATCTAAGATAGATTTTGTAAAATACATATATAATTACAAAAATTATTAAAATGTTTAACACAATTGTCCAAACGCTTATATTATCATAATGTAACTTTAGCGTTTTGAGTTCACTTAAATGTTCTTTGTAACTTTCCACTAATTTCATGGCGTGGTTGAGGTCGTCTAAGTCTAGATGCTTTAGCTTCATGGGTTTCTTGATTATTTCTTCGTCTTCTTGTTTTATCTTGAACTGTAGTTCCGGTAGGTTTGCAAGTTTCTTTGTTGCTATGGGATCTTGATAAACTCTGATTACTTCGTCTTTCAATTTCACATAACAGTCTTCTTTGAGGGTAATTAGTTTGCTTCCGATTAATGCTTGGTTATTTTCATCTTGATTGCAGTGGATGGTTGCTACTACTTCTGTTGGGAAAATGGCTATCCATTTGTTTTCTGTAACTTTTTGAATTTTCATGTTAGTTATTTGCACTTGTTTGACTTCACAGTTTTCGTAATGATTTGAAAATTTTAATAGTTGTACTTCACAAGGACTGTCTTCTTGAATGGTTGTTGTAGTCATTGATTGGCATAAGTATTGGTTTGGTGTTACTTCAGTACATTTTTCGTTTGTATAACCATATCTCAGTTCATTTAGGGATAGGAATTTGGTTTTGAGTATGATTACTTGGTATGTGCTAGTAACTTTCGTTGGAAAAGCAAATAAATGATAATAATTATAATTGTTACTTTCTACCATCGGGATTTCTATCAAAAATATTATTTCGTTATTCTTAATATAGCCTTTTACTATAGCTATCTTTTCAAATATTAGAATGTTTGTATCTGTTACATCAAAAGGTAATTTACTGTTAATTATAAGTGATCTAATTTTTATTAATTCTTTTAATAAATCGGTTGGTTCAATAATACTAGAGTGTAGGGTATTTAATTTTGCAAATGTTACTGCGTTTTCTAACGTTGCTAAAATTTGTTGCATTAAAGTAAGGGTGGATATTATTTGAGTAAATATTGTATTAAATCTAATTAAATCTCGTCTCCCAGAGAGGTTATCGACAGTTCATGAGAACGGACATGCAACTTTGCATCCGTGAGGGCAGTGATACTGCAGGTGGCAGGTCACAGGCGGTTAACATACCGCAATTACTTAGAATTAAGATTGTTACATTGTAATAAAGTGTACAATTAAGAGAAACGCAGACATGAGATCTGCAAGTTCCCACAACTGTGTGAGGGGCAGGTTATTATAAAAAGTCCGGGAGCTCAAGGCCCGGCAGTCAGTCTTCGAACTCCATACTTCGTTGTTCAAGCTACTCAATCGATTCAGTCTGAGTATTACAGCTTTTGCATTGTTGTCTACCTAGACTACTCGCCCAGTACAATTAATTATTTTTTATTAAAGTTATTATGTACAAGTTATTCTAAATTTCACTGTAATTTCTGTTTCAAATCAAAATAAATTTGTTAAGTGTTTCAAGTTGTTTTTTAAAAACACAGCTCCAAAGGCCCGAATCTTAAGTGGCGCAGTCGTAACGGATGTCAAAAGGGCACTAAAAATCCAAAAATCGGAAGATTGGTGACCAAGAATTTTAATACGCAATTTTGACAGAACCCAAACCAGGTTGGAGGAAAAACAAAAATAGTCTAAATCCAGCAACAAACCAACGTGGACAAGATACAGCATCGATCGAGCCCACAAAACAAACAGATGAAAAAATTAATGTAAGTTCATTCCATTTATACTAATTGATCTCACAAACTATAATTGATATATGCTAGTTTATTATTTTATTATTTGATTAGTATTTTATGAATTTTATGCCAATATTTTCTTGAAAATAGTTACAAAGTTAATTATTTTCAAAACGAGACTGTATAAAATTTTATGAGACGAAAGTTTAAAGAGACTTGAACTTTAAAAGAGATTTTCTTTTAAAACCAAATGAGACTTAATATTTAAGAGATTCTTACCACAATTATTAGAACAAACTCAAAAATAAACCAAAAATAACGGACGCACATCCACTAATACCAAAGTAAGAAACATTAACTTGCGCGATTCAAACGCACGTTTTAATCCGGTAAACTAAAAAGACGGAACGCAAATTAATTCCAAAGCTAAAGGTAATTCTTCAAACAAGCAATTACGGAACGATTATTTAAACCATTGACCTCTATAATACTGTATAAATTACAGCAAAAACATTCTGCATTAACTGAAACTACGGTAATTTAAAACTACCGTAAACTTAAACCTCACCTAAGATAAGCAAAGTTCGCGAAAGAAGCATTATTATTACACACTTAGAAACCTCAGAGAAATCGCAATTAAAACAATAACTTTCAGGAATAATGCAACGCAATTAAATCCATCACGGAATAATAAAAGCGCATGAAATTACACCACAGTAATCTATAAATAAATTGCAAATACGGAATAAAAACTAAACGTTTTTAATTACTCTTCATCGCATTATCCCAGTACAAATACTGAGTAAAGTTAAACGGTCATCGTAAAAAGCTTTAATTAAAACGCTTATAATTGTAACCTGAAAACCAACAATACGGAGAGTTTCAATTACAAGTCATACATCACCGAGATATCTAAAAATAATTAGACGTTTCATTTATGCAAAGCATTCAGCGAGTACGGAAGTGAAGTATTTAATTCCTATTAACACCTGTAAGTGTTAATTACCTCAACGTGCGCGATTAAATAACCAAGACTACACCTTTTCGTATTTAATTACAACGTGCAAAAATAATTAACCTAAAAGCTAAATTTAGAATACAAGACCGACGAACTAAACGTTATGCAACTCAATTAAAACCGATATAATTGCAAATTAACAGAACTAAACTAACACAAAACAAAGTAAATACCGCTAGAAACTATCCTTCAGAAAGCAGAAACTCAAGCAAACTCAAGACAAATTAAAAAACCGCAAGATAGAAACAGGCAAATTCAAGACTACGGTAATTAAATCAACATTATCGAGTATAAATCCAACACATTCATTACCGCACTGTATAACTAAGTACAAGTAACAGCAATTACGATTCTAAAAATAACCCAACGCAGTCTAAACTGAAAATTAACAAATCCAAACCAAAAATAACGCCGAAAATAGCAAAATAAATCTCAATTTTTACAAAATTTGAATTTACCCAATCTAAACTCAAAATTAACAAATCCAAACGAAAAATAACGCTGAAAATAGCAAAATAAATCTCAATCTTTACAAAATTTGAATTTACCTAACCTAAATGAAAGATTAATAAACCCAAACCGAAATAAACGTTTCAAATAGCAAAATCAACCTCAGTTTTTACAAAATTGGAAATTTCACAACCCAAACGGAAAATTAGTAAATCCGAAGCGAAAATAACGACACACATAGCGAAATAAACCTCAATTCAAAAAAAAATAATTTTTTTTTAAATTACCCAAAATCGAAAACAACCCTTAACCAACATGAGTAGCGCGGACATGAAGCTTTATTTGGAAACAATACATATATTTGATGGCACGCAGGCGCATCTTGCAAATTTCATTGAGCAGCCGAAATGTTCCTAAAAACCTTCTGCAAACCCGGAGATAACGAAATAAATTCATTGCTTATACGCTTGATAATAAGTAAACTAACCGGAAGGGCACTAACCTTAATCGCCAGTAGGGACGATTTACAGGAATGGCAAGAATTTAAGCAGCTACTAATTGCATATTTTGGAGACCAACGTAACATAAAATGCCTGGTACGAGACCTAATAAACCTTAGAATGGAACACAACCAATCCACCTACCAATTCTGAATGAAATGCCAAGACGTGAGAAGTTTAATCTTAACAAAATTAAAAATCTAAGAACCCGATCAAAACGTTAGACATTTAAAAACAAAAATGTATGACGAAATGGTACTGGACACGTATATAAACGCTTTACCAGAACGACTATCGGATAAAATCACATTCCAACGACCCCAAAATCTAGAAGAAGCTTTGTACCTAGTAATAGAAGACGAAAATGTAATGTATTACCGCAACAGACTATACAACCCCAACGCGAATAAAAGTTATTCACCAATAAAAACTATACAAGCCACAAGACAAGCAATCCCTCAACAAAAATTCACACCCTTCAACGCACAAACAAATCAACCGCAAATTAATAACCCAAGCTTCAACAATGCAAATTTTAATAATCAATTTAAACATTTTTCAAAACCAATATTTAACCCAACTTTTACGAAACCCACATTCCAACCAAGATTTAATCAAAACCTAAACCAACAAAGACCAGCATTCAACGCAAACCCCAATAGAAATACACCAATGACTAATAATCATAACAACCCTAATAATTATTATAAACCAACACCAAGGGATACCTTATCTGGTAACGCCAGACAATATACAAAGGTAACACACATCCCACCAAACCCTCACCAGAAACGCAATTTTACATCAGAAGAACTATTTCACCAAGAAGTAGAAAAATTTGACACTGATCAGAATAATTACATTGAGACAAGTACGAACAATGAATCAAACCATGCAGAAACTTATGAACGCGACGAACAATGCGAAACTTACGAGGAGTACGACGAAGAAAACTCGAACTCAAATTTTCAAATGGACCATTCATAGACAACCAAACTTAATAAACTTAAATAACATAAATCACTTAGTACTACCATACATAGAAATACCCCACGCCAAATTCAAACTATTAATCGACACCGGATCCTCGAAAACATTAATTAGCATCCAGAACCCTAAATGAAACCGAACAGAAATATAGTACCATTGAAAAAGAATTATTAGCCATAATTTGGGCAACAAAATATTTTAGACGTTACTTATATGGAAGAAAGTTTTTCATATACACCGATCATAGACCACTAGTATGGTTATGCAAAGTGAAAGAACCGAATTCAAAATTACAACGATGGAAAATCAGACTCGAAGAGTACGATTACGAAATTATATACAAAAAAGGAATTTATAACAACAACGCAGACGCTTTAAGTAGAATCCAGCTCAATGCATTAGAAACGGAATCCATTATAGGAAACGTAGACCAAGCAGAAATAAGGGAAGATCCAGACGAGATCGACACGATACATTCGACACAAAACGAAGAACCTAAAAACGCGATTAAAATTTTAAACGAAGCAGTCGATATGAAACCAATCAATTTATAATAACCGAAGTTTTAAATAACCCAAACCCCGTAAAATATACAAAAGTAGATAACAAAAAGATATACCAATTTCAAATAACTAAAGATGACAACAAGGAACAAATAATTAAAATTCTAAAAGAATACACCCCCGAGAAAAAACGATTTTATTTCTATTTCAACACCGAACATTTATACCAAAGATTTTCAGAATTATACGTTAAACTATTCAATAACTCTGGCCCTGAACTCATCAGATGTACTAGAAAATTAATAACATTAGACGACCCTGACGAAATAAACGATGTAATTAGGAATCAACACGAAGGAAAAACCAACCATCGTGGAATTAACGAAACAATACAGCAACTTGTAAGACGTTATTATTTTAAGGACATGAAGGACTTGACCACAGATTTCATTAATCAATGTGAACTATGTGACAAAGCGAAATACGATAGAAAACCCCCAAAGATACCCTTAATGTTAACCAAAACACCCGATAAACCATTTCAAAAACTACATGCCGATACTCTAGTAGTAGAAGCGCAAAACTATCTAACAATTGTAGACGCATTCACAAAAATAGGCCAAGCAATACCAATCACCTCCAAAAATAGCATCGACGTGACCCAAGGATTTTTACAATATTTCACATTTTATGGAACACCCGAATCAATAACTCTAGACAATGGTAGCGAATTTAAAAATGAGACAATACAAAACACTTTAGAACTTCACAAAATAAAAATTCATTTCATAACGGAAAACCACCCTGAATCAAACGGACTATTTGAACGACTATATTTAACCCTGTTAGGACAAATTCGATTATTAAGAATAAATTATAAAAAGGAACATATAACCAATCTAATGTCATACGCACTAATCGCCTATAATAACACAATTCACTCATCAACAAATTTTACACCCTTAGAACTAACCTTAGGACATTCAGATTCAGGAAATCCCTATGACATACACTACAATAAAGAAGAATATCAACAATATGCGAAAGACCACAAAGAAAAACTAAAAATAACTTATGACAAGGTAAAAGATAAATTAGAAAACGATAAGGAACGTATCACCACAACCCGAAACAAAAATACCGACTCAAATAAATTTTCAATAGGACAAACCGTGTATGAGAAAAACTTTCAAAGCAAGCGACATAAAAGGGCACCCAGAAATTTAGGACCATTTAAAATTAAGAAAATATCAGATAAAAACATAGCAGTAGTAGACAACGGTAAAATAACAAAGTACATTCATTTGAAAAACCTAAGACACCCTGTCATTTCAAATGGACAGTCATCACCCTTACCGTCAACCTCCGCCCAGGTAGAACGGACAACCAAAATTTATTACAATATTGCAATGAACTTATACTTTATTTTACAATTTCTAATAATTCATATTAGATTCAATATATTCAATACATATATATAATTGGGGGATACATAACTGGCGTAGTATTATATTTTTCACACAGGCGACCGCATGGCTTGGCGCGGCCCTGGCCCAAGTGACCATAAAGATTATATTTGTAATTGACTAGAACAACTAAACGCTATGCTACGATTCTACAAAGACCACAAATTTAGCTTAAATGAGTAGCTATTACGTATGGAGTGTGTGTCACAAACAGTTCTACAATATACTGGCAATCACATTTGCAATGCGTAAATCTATACAATTTAACTACACCTTTTTTGTGATCACGTTGCAGTCGCCATATTTCTGTATATTGTGCATACCACATCTACCTAATCAACAATGTCTTCTTAATGCTTCTGAAGCTATAATTATGTTAAAATATATGTTGTTAGTACATCTATTGTATATATATGTACGATTGTATTATATAATAAATTTTGATTTTTGTTTATTCATTGACTTATTTTGGTCTAATGTTATAACTAATCATTGAGTTGAGAAACGCGAACAAATTTTCCCACGAACATAAGATATGACGAGAATGAAGCGTCCACCTCCTTATGAGAATTCCTACAGTTGTTCAAAAATTTGAAAAATGAATCTTAGATCTTGTGGGAAAATGAATGCATTGAAACCCTAAACCTTACTAAGGTTAATTGGATGTTACCGGTGCTATGCTCTAGACTTTACTCTAAGCGGTAGAAAGCATGGTTCAGGAGTGAGGATTGATACTAAGAAAATTAACAAAATATTGAGTGCCACTACATTCAGAAAAAGGGGAATGCAGAACCCAGAAGTTAACTACAACGATGAGATACCTGAAATAAATTACAAGATTAAAAATATAACATATAAGGCAGCGGTTTGCTTCTCCAATATATTTCAAAATAACATGATATTGTTAGTATCTTTATATCTTATACCATTAACCTTCAAAGATTGTATACCTTTTTGTTTAAATAAAAGTGTTCTAGGTTTGTTAGAATAGTATAATGTAGTATAATATCCTTTAACAAATTTATATGTTATAGTAAAAATGGAACGTATTTATAATTCAGGTATTTAAAAGTGTTTGTGCAATAGTAACTTAATTTTCTTTAAATATATATAAAATGAAAATATAATTCTCTTGCTTTTAAGTTTCACGATACTGCTAAACCTTAACGTTTGATTCTAATAAAATGCAACAAGTATTATTCTATGTAGAAACCGGATCCGTTAACTACTCACAATTGGAATGTATAGATATTAAATACATTGATATAGTAAATATATTGAGCAACGTTTCCTAATCAGATGACAAAAAAAGCAAAAATATATTTAATCAAAAAATTAAATCAGCTGTATGCTTTATACATGTTATATATTAATATAATTTAGAGTATGGAATTTAGTAAACAAATAAACTTCAATATAAACCCTTTAGACTATTAAAATGTCTCTCTTTAATCATAATAAGAGGTGAACAATATGAAAATTCACTTAATAGCTGTTATAGCAAGTTATAATTAATTAAGTTAGAACTAGGGTTATGTTTAAATGTATTGATCAATATTATCAAATTACATAACCAATGCAGAATCGCCCTGTTTCTAATTATTAAATTCACTTAAATTTCCTGAAATATTTATAGCCAAATTAGGTTTTATAATGTCATTGTTAGAATGTAAACAAAACGAAGTTGACAAGCAACATCTTCTGAATAAAAATTATAAAGTGTACGCACCTTGAAAATCTAGTTCAACATCTGTTATACCAACCAGATTGATGTATTGCTTACGTGCTGTTTGTGTAACGAATTATGGCTGATCGGACTTTGACCAAGCCCCTTCGCAGATAATTAATCCTTTTATTTAATTCAAACACGGTGGAGTCTTGCAATCTTGTACCAAGCAACTGTACTGCATTGAAATTACGAGCATCTCAAAATAGATGTAAGTAAATATCACGGTGATTCTTCCAAAAATCAAACTAACAATCTTGTGTGTGCATCTTAAACGAATTGTAATATTAGATCTTTAATTAACGTACCAAAAAAACGCATTACTAATTCCCTAAGCAATCATCACGTGGATCATTCTCCACGCTTCACTCACTTCCTCGACTATACCAATCCTCAGGTCTGAGGACGCTAGACGAGCCATGTTCGTTAGATAAGAGGCGGCCTTAGACTGCTTTTCCGATTCAAAACAAGTTGTTATCTCTTACACCTTCGTAACTTCGTTTTATTTACGGCAGATGGCTGCACTTATTACCAAATATTTCATTAAGTTGTAAATTAGGAATGTGTTTATTTATCTACATTATCAATGTAATAATAAATTTTTATCAAATCATATAAGAATATTAAATTAAATGTTGTAAACAACAACTGAATCTATTGTTGGGATATAATTATTGTGTCCTAATGTATTAATCATAGCTGATTAAATATACCAACTGTGTAATAGGTATTGTAAAGTGTGTTGCATATATTAGGGGTTATGTATGACTACATAATAAAAGTACTTATCTGGGTTATTTTGCTAACGTAACATTTGAAAATGTTACAGCATAAATAAACAATTTTGCGCTGGTACGTCTAATATACTCGCATGCCATAGAACATGTCCTATCGCCCTCTCCTATTTTTTTCTGTTTTTCACAGATACCTTTCTTCCCCTATTTCTAGAACCACTTTGTTCTTAACTTTGTCTGTCCATGATATCTTCATCATACTTCTTTAGCTCTACATGTTAAAAGCTTTTACCTTTTTCCTCCGTACTTCTTCTACTTTCCGCGTATCACGGCCATTTGATAGTACTATGCTTTCAACAATCTTTCCTAGTTTCCTTCGAACATAGCAGCTGCTTTTTCTTGTTAAATAGAACACGGCCTTGTGCTAATCTTATTTTTGTATATCTTTTGCATTTTCCCTTTCTGTTTTATAAAAATACACACGATTCAATGATATTCGACGGTATGCAGGGGGGGAGGGCGGTAAGCAACTTGACGGCTACCAAGATTCCCCCACCATTTAAACATTTGTCAAATCAATAGTTTTTAATTACTCCTTTCGCACAATCAACATTTCTTGAGAATATTGCAAAACCAACGCCTGTTGTTGTTTACGACAATCATCTGGTTTAAATACGATTACCCTTTTGTCATTAGATTTTCGATTCTGAAGCTGGTTGGACGCATACCTCCACTGATTTCTATGCCTAGTCAAGCCTACACATTTCCATGAAACTCCCACAACTTACATCTTTCTGTGTTTGTGTGCAATAGTATTTTCTAGGTCTACCCCTATATCTTTTACCTTTCTCTGCTTCTAATATATTTCGTACTATTTCCTAGTGCCTTAGTATGTGTCCTATCACCACATCTCTCCTATTTCTTACTATTTCCACATATTTCTCTCTTCCCCTACCATTGTTCGAGCCTCTTTGTTGCTAGCTTTGTCTGTCCATAATATTTGTATCATATGTCTGTTATACTAGATTTTAAAGACTTCTATTTTTTTTTCTACTGCTGTCTGGGTTTCACAGCCATGCAGTGCTGCGCTCCACATAGGTGCTTTCAACAATCAGTTAATTGTTTTTGTTTGCTGCCTTTGAACGTAGTAATTATATTAGTAGTAATCATATTGCTTTGTGTATCTGTTTTCCTGCTTTATTTGGTCTCTTTTGGTATTTTCGACTTTCTTCTAGTAAATTCAGAATATCCTTTGTTACCGATGGTTTCTTATTTTCTTTTTATGTATACCCCATAATATCTCTGACTGGAATTAATGTTACTTCACTCTATTTCTACTTCCGTAGCATCAGAAGTTTTTCCGATATCTTTCAGCAATTCATTTGACTTTTCCTCTAAGCTTCTGTGAATTTATTTATCTTTCAATTTCTCAAAGTCAAAATGCCCTTTTCCGTTCATTTTTGCAAATTTTTAAACTTAAGCGCGGCTTTCAAAGTTACAATGTAGTGGTCAGTGTCTATAACTACCTCTGAGTAGCTTCTACAGTAGTTTGTTCCATTTCTAAACCATTGTTGAGTTAGAATGAACATATTAAATGTCTCCTAATGTCTCCTAGCATCTTCCACGTGTATCACCTTCTAACACGATGTTGAAGTAATGCGTTTGTGGTAGCTAAATTGTTTTTGTCGCAAAGTTGCGCCAAACTATTTGCCTGTCATTTCTGATACCTAAACCAAATAAACCTACTACAGCTCCTATTCTACGCATACCTACCACTGCATTAAAATCTCCAGTAATTATTAAATTTTCATGTCCTTTGACGAATCTTAGTTTGTCTTCGACACCTTTCTAGTTCGCTTCTACCTCTTCCTTATTGTTGCTAGAGTTGGGCATGTATACTTGAATTAATACCGTATTTACCGGTTTAGCTTCTAATCTACTCACTAGTATTCTTTTGTTTTTTGTTAGTAGTTTTCTACAGATTGTACTATTTTTCAGCATAAATATCCCCACACTTCCCCTAGTCCTACATGAATTACCCGCTCCAAAAATCTCTCGTTTATGGAGTGAACTCCACTAATCCCTACCGTGTGTAATGTTAGCCTATCGATTTCAATTTTTAAGTTCTTTAACTGACCTATTTGCTTCGTGCTTCTTATATTCCAAGCCTCGACTCGCAAGATGTTACCAATTCTTTTTCTCTTCTTATTGAACTTGTCGATCACATCTTCCGAAGTAGTTTCAAAATGGGAGACAATTTTAACTCCGGAATTTTTTACCCCTGAAAAGGCTATAAACTTTAAACGATTTCGGTACGCTGCGTACTTGGGAGATAATGCGGTGGTTTCCCCTTGTCTTCCGCATCGCGGTAGTGTGTCTTAGAATGCCATACCGAGCCCTATCGTATCTGCCACTTTAAGTGGTGAAAAGTTCGCTGTCCTCTTTCGGGTATCTATTTTAGTATGTTTTTTTGCCAAATACCCTACTAATTTGGTTAAACCTGTAGTTCTGTTCTTTAACTTACTGAAACGCGCAAACCATTATACAAGTTCTAGTATTCTAGAACTTCTTCAAGGTGCAGGTCTGTTCAGAACGGAAATTGCTCAACAATTTTTCATTTGTTTTTCTATTAAATAGCTCAACTATATTTTTTGCTAAATTAAATAAATGACGACGTCTATATGATTAATTCAAATACTAATCCTTACAAATACGATTGATCAATCGTATTTGCCTTCGTTTAATTGTCACGAATGCATTTTGCACAGTGATATATTAAACAATTTTGTTATCTAGAAGTTAAACTTAGATTAACAAACGGCATGAAAATATTCATGGCAAATCTTTACTTACCACAGAAGTCAGACTATCTGCAGCTGTACCAATGAGAACTTTTGAAATACCAGCGATGACGTATTGCAGCTGAAGTAGAACTTTTTCAGGCGCCGACACATTATCCTGCTCAATATAGTATGTGCCAATAACTATTAAAAAAAGTTTAATAATAAGCATTTGCAACCCAAAAATTGTATGTATAAAGTTTGATGGACTGGAGCGATAATTCCAAATTTTTATGTTCCTTATTTGTGCCAAATGAAATCTCTGATACAGTATTAGTTGTTCTCTCATGGCTGCACTTTGTGATCGCGCTCCACTCCTTTGGCTTTCATAATTTTGCATCATTACAATTAAAAAACCATGATAATTTTTAAAGAATATTGTATTTAATCTGCATATTGTATAGTTTATTATACTTGCAGTGATGTCTATGGAGATATTTATAAAAACCACAATAATATACAAATATGTCCAGTTTTCATAATATTGTTTTAGGCGAATCAACGCAGTTGTGCCACAAACAAGATGTGCTATAAATCCAAACCAAAAATTTTGTCGGACTAATCTTTGCACAGTAAATTTATCCAAGAAAACTATTTGCGCTTCTAATACGAATTTGTCAATGGTTGTTTGTATATTCAAGATTAGACTATCCCCATTTTTTAAACCGAATACGTACGTAATGTAAATACAACTCTTCATACAATATAAGAGAGCTATAGCGTAATGTAGAATACTGAATATATCTACGTCTCTTTTAAGAGCAGTTAGTATTAGATATAGGAGCCAAATGCCAGTTGTAATATTAACAATAAACCATAATGTTGTTAAGCAGAATTGAAGTAGTGGTGTCCACTTGTGACGTTTGTTGTTTTTATATTTGGTACAAGTAGAAGAATATAAACCAAATATTCTAGAACAACGCATAAATGGAGTAAAAACACAATGTACACAATTCTCTGCATAGTCCCTGGATTTCATTTCCAACTATTCAATATATACACCTGTTCCGTAAACGCCTTGCCTACCAAGCTGTGCTAAGCAAACCATTTATAAATGAATACAAATATATTTCTAGAGTAAACAGCTTTCTTATTACCATTATGTCCTCTATATATGATGGCTCTTGTGTGAGTGACTAGAGCAATATTGTATATTCTGTTAATGTATAGAGCTCTAATTGGATCGATATAAGCCGAAACTACGTCTGAAGAATGCAATTTTTTTTAAAAACAACCAAATATTGTAATATTCAGACCAGTGAGTTTATCAAACGTTACCTATTTTGACTATTTTTATTCAATATTGTACAACATGTAGTGCTCAATTCCATTGCTGGCTACGTCTCTAAAAGAACACTAACAAAAATAATTACGAATAAAAATCACGAACTCTTTATTTTAAATACAATCTCGAAAGATTCTTGGACAAAAAAATGAATAGCTGGAACGACTTAAACGCTATTTTAAAAACTAGATAAACAATATAGTAACGTAAGACGCTTTTTTTAACGTCTTGCAACATTCAAAGCTGAAACCCGAATCCCCACTTATCAGTTTACTCCACACTTCGGCGCCTACGCACTATCAGATCTCCTGACTATATACGCCTCTTCCGGTAGGAGGCAATATTTAAATTGTAGTAACACATGTCCGCACTACATCCATGAATTATATGGAGCTAATACACTCCTGCTTCTAAACTCTTTGTTTTTTCTTACATTATTTGTTTGGAAGGCCATACGCTACTTTGCTAAACATCTCCATTCAGCCTTTACGCTACGAGTCATTAGATTTTTGTTGGCTATGTTTTGAAATTCCGTTAACAAACAAATCAATTTGAAAATGTGTTGCACACATACAGGCTTTATGCTATATTGTGAAAACTATTGGAAAGGACGTGACCAAAGAGCATGTCAAATTTTTAATTTATACAGTTAAAATATTATTGAACACCTGTAAATTAGAGTTGTATTTTAGATAAGTGTTATAACACCAGTCAGCATCCATGACCAAGAAAATTTTGTATCGCGGAAGCAGCCGAAATGGAACATGTACGTCGGAAAAAACTAGAGAACATTATAATTACTGCCAAAAAACCACGTTTGTGACATGTGCAGCTCCATAAAATAAAACTTCATTTTTATGCTGTTATTCAATCTTAGTTGTTGTATTACACCTGCTATGTAATGTCATTCTCTTTAAAAATGGATAGCGTATTTGAAGTTTTTAGTTATACACGTTGAATTGTTTTTATCTGTTAATATTAAAAGCAATAAAAGCAGCATCGGGTGGTAATCTTCGTCAGATAGCGTTTTGCATGCATTGCCATTTTATTTAAGATTTTTTTGTAATATTCAATTTATGAGGAACCAGACAGGTCCTCCAAAGAGTCTTACATTCGCGCCGTGGTTACATATAAAAAAGTTCTATAAATGCAACCCCGGAAGCGAGGTTCAATATACACTATCAGCAGTTGGCAGCGCTAATTCTTATACAGATTTGGGCGCGGTCAACTACTAATTACGTGCCAGATATTGCGTAATACTACGAAAAGTTCCATAATTCAAACACAAAGAATAAGCACACAAATTAAGTAAAGGATTACTTGCATCAGGAATCCTGCCTTCGCCCGAAGTTGCGCTCGGGTAGGCCTCTAGCCAAGTCCAGTCAGGGCTCCTCCCGGAGGGATTAAAGATGATAGTTCCTCCGGAGCGGCTAGCGGAGCATGTACCTCAGGCGTGAAGATCGGTACTCCTAGGTGGCGGCAGATTCTTACCTATGTAGGGATTGGACAGGAGAAGGTATGAGGTAGACAAACAAAAGATAATTAGGCAGGGAACTACATAGGTAACCCTAACGGTACGTTACCAGAGACAAAAAACGAGCACTTAGCTCGACGATACCCGGTAAAAAGCCACGTTCTCGCGAGAGAATCGGAAAACTCTCCCACCCCTTGCCTAGTATTCCTATACCCCTCTAGGGATAAGCACACTGCGCAAATGCACTACTCTGACGTACGGAAGTACCGCCTAGTCCATTTAAAATTCCCGCGCACCGCGTATTTGAAAATATGCCGCGAAACTTCCGTGTATTAAAACTAAACTACTAACAATGTTTAAGTGCCACTTTGGCACGTAACAAGAGAGCAGTAGCTCTTTCAATACTTAGATTGGCAGAGACCATAGGAATCGGTATGGCAGTCTAGACACACTACCGCGATCTGGAGTATGGGGATAGTTATACGAAAAAAGATACGACACTGTGTAGGAAATTACTTACAAAAGAACGAAAGAGTACTCATGGTTAAATTAAAACCAAAACCAGTTAACACAGTAATGATAAGCTACAGTGACGAAGAGGTAGAAGCGATCTACAAAGATATCGAGGACATACTAAAATACGTAAAAAGAGATGAACGTTTAATAATTACGAGGAATTTTAATGCAGTGGTAGGTGAGGGTACAGAATGAGCGGTAATAGGTTTTGTTGGTGTAGGCACGAGAAACGACATGGGAAATAGGTTGGTAGAATTTTGCGACAAGAACAATTAATCCTCACTAACATCATGCTAGAAGACGATATACGTGAAAGATGCCTGGTGATATAGGAAGATATCAAATAGATTACATTCTTGTTAGACAACGGTTTTGGAATCAAGTAAAAGACTGTAGAAGCTACCCAGAAGCAGATATAGACACTGACCACAATATCGTAATTATGAAGGCCGCACTTATATTTAAAAAATGGAAAGAAAGAAACAGAAAGAGGCAATTTGACTTTGAGAAACTAAAAGATAAAGATATCCACGAAATATTTGGAAAAAGGTCAAATGAATTGCTGAAAGATATTGGGAAAATTTCTTATGCTAAGGAAGTAGAAACAGAATGGAATAACATTAAATCCAGCTTAGACATAGCAGCCAGAGATATTCTGGGGTATGCACAAAAAGAAAATAAGAAACCATGGATAACAAAGGATATCCTAAATTTAATAGAAGAAAGACGAAAATACAAAAATAGATCGGACGAAACAGAGAAAAAGAGATACAAAGCCATAAAATAGGAAGTTATTCGCAAATGCAGGAAAGCCAAAGAACAATGGATTGAAGAAAAGTGCAAAGAGGTACAAACTAAGATGGGGTTATGAAAGACAGATGAAGCATTCAAACTAATTAGAATGATTTTTATGGATATAAAACCGTATACCAAAAATAAAAGGCACGTGGGAAGAACCGCCATTATAGAAAATGTAGAAAAGGTGGGTAGATGGCAAGAATATATAGGGAATTTATATGCAGTAAGAAAACTAACAGCACTAGAATAGGAATCAGACATTGAAAATGATGACTTGAGATATCCTATACTTAGAGATGAGTTTGAATTAGCATTAAAGGGTTTAAAAAGTGGTAAAGCGGCGGGTACAGATAAGGTGCAAGCGCAAACTCTTTCAGCCGATGGACAAGCAGTAACAGAACGTCTCTTCCAACTTGGAAGCTATATGTATGAGACATGCGAGATACCCAAAGATTTCAAACGTAACAGCCTAGTAACTATACCAAAAAAGAAAGGTGCGGATAGATGTTAAAAATTTAGAACAATAAGTTTGACATCACACGTGTCAAAAATATTAACTAGAATTGTTCGAAGACGAATGAAAAACGGGTTGAAGAAATACCAGCATAATATCAATTTGGGTTCAGACGAAACAGGGGAACACGGGAGGCTATTTTAGCTCTGAGGGTGATAATGGAGAACACAATAGAAAAAGGAGAAAGCGTGTATAAGGGATTGAAAATTTTTAGAAAAAGCATTCGACAATGTATAATGGAAAAAAGTGTTCGTAATAATCAAAAAGATTTGAATAGGTTTCAGGGATAGACGGATAGTTCATAGCTTATACAAAGAGCAAATAGTGGTAATAGAATTAAAGCAGGAACGTGGAGAAGTAAATATTAGGAAAGGGGTGAGATATGAATGTGCCCTACATCCATTAATTTTTAACTTGTACATCGAAGATGCAATGGATACTGTCAAATGCAAAAGGGCTTTTGGAATTATTATGCAGTGACAAAAGATTGATATGCTTAGATTTGCAGGTGATATAGCGGTATTAACATCTAGCAAGGAAGAGTTAGAAGCTGCTGTTAATGAAATGGAAACACTTCTAATAGAGAGATACGGTATGAAAATTAACAAAATTAAATTAAAGTTCTAGTATCCAAGCGAACAAAAAATTAATTAGAAACCAGAATACAAATAGTTAACGAGAACTTACAAGAGGATAGGTAAGGATTTCTGCTACTTAGTAAGCGAACTAACGCAAGATGGGAAGAGCGCAAAAGATATAAAACAAAGATTAGCACAAGGTCGTGCTACATTTAACAAGAAAACCAATTTCTGTGTTCAAAAACAACAGACATAGAAACAAAAAAGAAATTGTTTAAGATATATGTACGGCTGTGAAGCCTGGACAGTAGGAGAAGTGGTGCTGTAGATGCATGTTAAAGATGTCATAGACAGACAAAGTTAAGAACAAAGAGGTAGTAGAAATGGCAGGAGATGGAACAAGTATGTGGAAAACAGTAAAACGTGGGACAGATAGAATGATAGGCCACATACTAAGGCATGAGGCAATAGTTCTTACATTTAAAAGTTGATAATTACAACACCGCAGGCGGGGTTTACTAGACACCACCGGCAGTTGGTAGTGCTAATCTTATACAGATTTTGGGCCCGCTCATCTGCCAATGACGTCACCAATGCACGAAATTAAGACGCAATTATCGGAAAAATATATAAATTTAAAACAATAAATTATAATAGCGAACAAATTAACAAAGAGAGTACTCACATAAGAAATCCGGCGTCTGGCGGGATTGAGTTAAAGTTGGCTTCTCTAAGGTCCATCAGGGTTACGGGTGGCCCTTTAGGCAATTAAAGAAGGTGACTCCTGCCAACGTTCCTTCAAGCGCTCCGACCAGCTACGGCAGTCATGGGCTCGTTCATCTAGGGTCGTACAGTACGGTTCTCCTAGGCGGCTTTCAGATTCATCCTACCTATGCAGGGATAGACGGGAACATGGTAAAGGGTGACAAACAAAGATAATTAGGCAAAGGAATCTACATAGATAAAGCTAAAGACACGATACGATACCCCAAACGTCCACTCCACTCGAAGGTTCAGGCCAAAAGAGCCACGTTACAGAGAGCAGAGGAAAATCCCCACTTTTTCCCTACTCCATTCGCGTCGCGCGATCTGGCGCAAACGCACTGTGACGTAACGGAAATACGCGCCCCGAGTCTTTTGAAATTGTGGCGCGAAACTTCCGCACATCAAAATTAACCTAAAACAATGTTTAAGGGCCAATTTGATTGGCACGTAACATAGTGCGCAATATATTAGAAGCTGAGATAAGACAAAAGAGAAGTAGAGGTAGACCTAAGTTAGATTATTGCACACAAATAGTGAAAAATATAGGAAATGTGAATTTCAAGGAACTGTGCAGGATAGTTCAGAATAGAAATCAATGGAAGTACGCATCCAACCAAACCAGAAATGGAAAACCAAATGACGAAAAGAATAACTGTGCATAAACCTGATGATAATTGTAAGCAGCTACAGCTATTGGTTTTACAATACTCTCAACTATTGTTAATTGTGCGAAAGGATTTACTGGAAAACTATTAATTCGGCAAATGTCTAAGTGTTGGGGGATCCTTGGTAGTCACAGGCTGCTTAACCCTCTTCACATGTCGCTGAATCCTGGTGAAATAGGGTATAAAATTAGGAAACAACAAAAGGGAAATCGAACTGTATCTAGACTGTGGGAACTTCAGGGAACGGTGTAAGCTAGCTCAGAATAGAAATTTGTGAAGATACCGTCCAACTAGTTTCAAGGCGGAAAACCTAATGACGAAAAAATAATTGCACTTAAATCTGATGATTATTATAAACAACTACAGATGTTGGTTTTGAAATATTTTCAGCTAATGTTGATTGTGCGCATATATTAGTAAACTATTAATTCAGCAAATGTTTCAGTGTTGCGGGATCTTGGTAGCCGCAGGTTGCTTAACCCCCTTCACATACTACCGAATATCGGGGAAATGGGGTATATATCTGTATACAATAAAAGGGGAACCGAACTGCATCTAACAAGGAAGAGCAGTAACTATGTTCGGAGACAACATACATAAAAACAAGGAGAAAATTGTTGAAAGCATATGTGTGAAGCACAGTACATTTCGTGTGTGAAATAAGGGCAGCAGGAGAAGCAGACAGACAAACGGTAGAAGCCTTTGGAAGGTTGTGCTTCAGATGTATGAGGCTGATAGTATGGAAAGACAAAATTAATAACAAAGAGGTTATGGAAATAGTAGAGGAATAAAGATATCTGTAGTAAAAAAAAAATAGAAGAGATGGAAGGGAAGGAAACGTTCTAAAGCATTTTTGGGGAATAGTGCGGGATATATTACAAGCATGTAACTGTTCGTTTTTCCTCTTCTAAAATAACGTATAAAAATTATGTGTTGTGTTATAAAATTTTTAAATTTACTTTTATAATTCAATATAGATCGGACTTCTACAATTAATACAAAGTTAAAACAAAGTAACATAATTTCGAAATACGCCAGTTATTGTCCTTCTTTATTCTAAGTATCTAGTAAATAAAGCGCATAGTTATTAATGCCCAGTTTGTATTTTAAAGACATGCTAAGAATCGAACAAGCTATTCAGAATTTCCATAAGGTATCTTCAAAGTAAGATCATACAGTGTGCTTCTGCGCACCTGATTGTTGAGGACGTTGTTGTCGTCAAGCCGAATCAATCGGCCCCTTATCATTCTAACGTCAACATGGAAAAATTAATATCCAAGGCTGATTGCGAGTTGCAATTTAGTTTCAAACAATCCATCGATCTGTAGGCTTAGAAACTCATCATGGTTTGTAACTTCTATTTCTAAAGAACTGTGACGGCCACATTTTACATGTTAGCCTGTCACTATGGTTTAATAATGATTTTCAATTTATTTCTCATGAAAATACTTACGAGTATAAATTAAGGTTTTAAAAATATTATTCATGTCTTGAGTAATTACTTATCTTTTAGTGGAAACATTTATTCAAAAGTTATGTACTTCTAGTATTTAAATTAATCCAGTTATTTTCTCTGCATTTGATAAATTAAAAAGCCATATCGTAATAATTCAGATTGTTTACATTTCTACAATATTTTAAGGTTATAAATATCTTCTTGTTATTTTGTTGTTTATTGTCATTTAGTAAATATGCTGCATATGCGTATTTTTGGTTAATAAAAATTTCTAAATCTTGCAAGCAGTGGTGGCACTGTTTCTGCAAAATTAATTATATTTTTGTAAAGGATTAAATTCTGAAGTTGTTTTAATTTGAAATTCTATAAAAGAATAATTTATCTTTTAGGGTACAAAGGTTCTCTGTATTTTATATGTAATTATCTGGCTAAATATGGGTGATCAGAGTATGTTATATTTTGTTCAAGATGTTCCACCCATGGTTTGGAATTTATTGTTCAAGGTTAAATGTCATTAATTTTAACAGCTTTTGAGATAGGCGACTTTTCGTTCTTCTTCATCTGGAATGAAAAGCAAGTGGTTGTGCGGGCTCTTCTAGAGATGTAAATCTGAAAATATTAATTTTAATATAATAAATCCGACATTATAAGTTCGGGATTGTAATAGTTGAGACCCTTAAAACTTGATTTGATGTTTATTTCGAGTTGTCGGCAGGTTGCCGGATTTGTAGTACGCCACGATGTCTTTTTTTACAAGGGAAGCCTGTAAGTATTTAAAATATGTTTGATTGATTTTTTCAACTAAAGCTTTGTACTTTAGGTACCCTTTTATGTCAATTATATTCATTCTTACTTGTATACGTCCTAATTAATTGGTATCAGTTCTTTTGGAGTTTTATGGTAATTTTGAAGCACTAGTTGTTGAAGTGCTGTGTAAAAGTCCTACTGGAGAAATTAAGGATTGCTGATTTAGAATCATTTACTTCTACAAGCAGCCGTTTTCGATCTTCTTCGAAGATAGGATGGGTTATTCCAGTAACAGTGTTGGAAGCGGTAATTAGTTGTCTGCATTCTCAAGCCACTAATGTTCCTAGGGTAATCACTACTACGAGGGAAAAAAGAATTAAGAAAATGTTTAAGTTTCAATATTTGGTAACATGTTTTATTTAATTTATATGTAAACCACATGCATGCATTTGGCCTCTTGCATGATTTTGTTTAGATGTTTTAAATTACTCTTTAAATATTCAAATTAATTTGTCATTAAATACATTAGGCCAATTTTGAGTAAGCTTATATTTTATTATTAATACTTGATTGACTGAAAGATTAGGGCTAAAAGAATCCGCTTGAGACGAGTCCAGCTCGGTAAGAATTTGTGATTATATACAGGTAATTCTGAGTATCTAAGGTTGTCTAACAAGTAATAATTATCTATTCTTAACATATTATTAGATATACGTTGTAGAACTAAAGAAACAACACTTAAAAACTGAAGCTGTAATGGTCGTACGAAACTGTTAATTTTACTGCGTATAAATATATATATATATATATATATATATATATATATATATACGTTTCTCATGTTTCAACATGGAAATTTTGTTTTAATTCAGAAGCAACACTTGAGAACTGATTAATGGTTGTAACAAGAAGTTAATTTATTTGCGTATAAAACGATTACGCATTGGAAACTTACAATATGGTTCTAGTTTACGAGGCGTTGTTATAACAATGTAGACAACTGATTTTTTCATGTGCTTGTTCAAGGTTGGAGGTCCACATGTGGGTCGAGCTTGTTTTTTATCTGGTCTGTAAGCAGCCATGCCCTGAATTCAAGGTCGGTAAGTGATCTTCTTTTTTGAGACAGTCATCTGTTTGACGTTTACGCCATGTTAAACCGTAACCTTGGTAATTTGAACCCATGGAAACTAACATCTTTGTGATAATATTTAATTATGAATTTAAATTTTCAAACGTTGTTTCATATCAAAATTATGCTTTATAAAATTGTTTATCTAACAAAATTATTATGAATTTGCATTATGAATAATATAGTCGTGTACTTGCTTACACGTGATAACTATTTAATAAAGTTTAAGTTTACTAATTTAAAAGATCTTATTACAAAACTAATTTTGTATGTATGGTAGTCATCTAGTTGGTACTGAAAAGATGACAAAAAGAGATCATAATTATGTTAATGATATTTATAGTGCCTATTTGCTTTAGAGGCTTTTTCATTTAAATTGTCCAAGATTAACAACATAAATAGATAAAATTAATGGAACATTCAGAACGTTTATAATAATTATCTGTTAGAATAAATCAGAAAAATTTTTCAGTTAATATATGTGTTGATACTCCACAGCCTTGATTTTTTATAGACTTCGAAAAGGTTAATTACACTCATAGGAGCACTTAAAAAATAGTGTTTATTCTGTCCATACTTGTCACTGGATTCTATGAATTCTATATAAACCAGAGGTGCATAAATTTAATAAGTAGAGTATCCATGCACAAAAGAAAGATATCATAGATGTACAAAACCTGTCTGATTTATTGATTTTTTATTTTGAGGGGCAAACTGCGGTCTCCAATATTATTTTATTTATTTTATTTTATTTTAGAATAAAAGTAATACCATCTAGAAATGCAAAATCTTGTATTCCAATAACAGAATATACTCGTTGAGGTTCCTGTACTTTTCTTAGCGATATTTCTTGCTTTACACCCTATCTAAGTACAGTAGCGCCCTACCCATCCGTATTTACTTAACGACACCCCCTGATTGTCTCTCTAAACCGCTGAAGATAGAGTTTAGAGCTAGTGCGGAAGTCTTCAAAAGTCAGTTGTGTTAATACGGATAAAACTATTTCTTCTGCATGACCTTTGTAAGAAAAAATAAACGTCTATTTAGAAAGTTGCGTAATCGCTCAAGGCGTAAGGCACGAAAAACTACAAGCAGGGATGTAAATCTACATCGGAGTATTGCACACAGATAGTGAAAGATGCAGACTGTGCAATTTTCAGGGAAATGTGCAAGATAGCACAGTATAGGAAACAATGAGGGTATGCGTCCAACCAGTTCCAGGACCGAAAACCTGATGATAATGTTGGTTTAATACTTAAAACGCCTTCGAAAGAGTCTGACGTTACTATATTTTTATAAAGATCGAATCAATAAAATCTCTGATTTGGGTAATTCAATAGAAACTTAACCCCGAATCTTAAATCCTATATAAAATTCAACGGGTAATTATTTTATGACCTTATTTTATTATGTAATATAAGTAGTGGGTTTTAGGTCTGCTGGATGATTAATAAGACTCTTTTTTTATTACCTAAATTTTCGAATATATTTATATTCTTCTTCAGAGGTATAAATTGAGGTTTAAAATATATGTAATGGCATCAGATATATAATTAAAAAAATGTAAAAGTAATTTTATTATATGTTTCAACAACCTTGTATATTTTTTTATTTATATATCTGATGCCATTTCATATATTTTAAACCTCAATTTATACCTCTGAAGAAGAATATAAATATATTCAAAAATTTAGGTAATAAAAAAGGGTCTTATTAATCACCCAGCAGACCTAAAACCCAGTACTTATATTACATAAAATTCAACGTATATCTTTAACAGATGTTTACGCAAATTTTAATGCGGTGTGATTTCTGGTTCTTGCAAATTTGTCTTAATTAGAAGAACAATCATATCAAAATATTAGGAAAGATGTTGATGCTACTTACTTTAATTGCTTAGTTATTTTGGACAAGTTACAACCACTTATAGGTGTAGGTCAAAAACTAGTCACTGTCGTTATCCTTAATCTCAATGCTAAACTACAACCCTTGAGTTAGGAAACTTTCAGGGGTAATTTTTGTTTCAGGTAGTCATATATCTATGAATCTATTCGTTTGATTGGTGCACAATAATCCTTCTTTGTCTGATATAGAACGCTTTAATTATTTATTAACCTCAATTCAAAACAAGTTGAAAATGCAAGGCATTGTCGCAACGAACTTCCAAATGTAGACTTACTTTAAAACAATTTAAAGAAATTAAAATTATTATGTTGTAATAATTATAAGTATTCAGATAAAAAATAAAATTTAATTCCGGGGGGGGGGGGGTCGGGTATCCGTTGTCAGATTTTGTGGGGGGTACCATATTTCGACTCAGCTATGTTAGGGGAGTCCAAATATGTATCGCACATTAATTTTGAACCTATTTGAAATTTTTGATAAAATTAATTCCCCGGGGGTCGGGTATCCGTGGTCAGATTTTGTTGGGGGTACCATATTTCGACTCAGCTATGTTAGGGGAATCCAAATATGTATCGCACATTAATTTTGGACCTATTTGAAATTTTTGATAAAAATTAATTCCGGGGGGGGGGTCGGGTATCCGTGGTCAGATTTTGTGGGGGGTACCATATTTCGACTCAGTTATGTTAGGGAAGTCCAAATATGTATCGCACATTAATTTTGGACCTATTTGAAATTTTTTTTTTCTCGACGGAATATCGCGGGGGCACGGCGCCCCCGTGGCCCGATTTTAACTGACATCAAAACTTAAGCTCTGGACACCGAGCTGAATCGATTGATGTATCACACATTGATGTCCGACCATTAGAAAGGCCTCGGACGGACGGACAGACGGACGACAAATCGATTTCATAAACGAACGAAGTTCGTTGAAAATGAGCCTTTACAATTGCTTAAAACCATTCCGCTAGGCCAAATAATTATTCCATTGCGTATGAAACCTTCAAAAAAAGGTACAGCAACCCTAGACTGCTGGCTACCCTTCACTGGCGAGCTATCAAATCTTCGCCGTCCTTAAAATCAGAAAATCCCAAGCTAATTAATCGCTTTTGGATTGTTTTTCTGAAAATCTAGCAGTTCTTAAAAATTTAAAATATCCTATTGAGCAGTGGATTTCATTTTGGCTAATTCATTGCTTGAAAAACTTGATACCAGCACTCGTAGAGGGTTTGAGTTACAATCCGATTCTAAGAAAACACAAGAATTCGGTACTTTAAAAAGAAATTTTTGTTATAACGATGCACTTTAGAGAATTTTTCCTCAACGTCTAGTACTACATACACAAATGTAATGCAAACTACTACTGCAGCTAAGTACACGCCTACAAGAGTTTATTTTAAACCAAATGTTGCTTCTCATTTGGTGTCGTTTCATAAATTTAATACTCCTGACAATGCATAAATGTTAGAACTAGGTGATTCCGTTTCGCGTTCATGTCCAGTTTGCAAAGGTACTCACTCTATTTATCAGTGTTCGTCCCTTTTAGCAAAGGATTCGTCCAACCGTCTGAATGTTATAAAAACCTCTGTGTAAATTGTTTACATCCTCATACGTTCAAACAAGGTAAATCAAAATCTATTTGTCGTACTTGTGGAAAATATCATCACAGCTTACTTCATTCTGAAGTTCAAGTTCAACTCCCTGAACGTACAAAATCACAACCCTCGTCAGCTGTTTCAACTCAAACGTTATCGCCAATGGCAGATATTCGTGAAGGAGTTACTGTTTTACTTCCTACCGCTCTCGTGGAAGTTCAAGACGGTGCTGGTAACTTCAAAGCGATTAGGGTTCTTTTTGAGCCTTGCTCGCAGGCCTGTTTTATTCGTCACGAACGTGTTAACAAGTTAATGCTACCAATACGCCAGTCTCAAATCCCCATCTATGGTCAAGGTCATACGAATGCAGCTGCCAAACGGGGTGCCACTAGTTGTACCATATGTTTAATGCTCGACCATGAGCAATCTTCAGAAATCACATTTATTTTATCAACAATTTCCAGGAATTTGCCTAGAGTTGAAGTTTCAAATAATTTTGAATATTTTAATGGTTTGAATTTTGCAGACCCAACATGGAATAAATCCGGTCAAATTTATATGCTTTTAGGAGCTGATATATCACTTTATTATTAATGGCGTTGTCATCCAAGGTAAATTTTTGTAACCAGCCGCTATTGATACTATTTTTGGTTGGACAATAGTCTGCGGTCTGATACCGTCCAGGCGTTTTTTGTTGTTTTAGAGAATCCAATCGATCAAACTCTTAGACGATTTTGGGAAATCGAGGAAATTTCTATCAAACACTATATTTCTCTGGAAGAGGAAAATGCTAATAAAAACTTTGAAACTACATATTCACGTACGGAGTCCGGATGGTTTGTCGTGGAGTTACCGTTTAATGATACCATTCCTATTTTTGATAGTTCATATGATATTGCACTACGAAGACTATTTTTTAGAACGTAATTTATCGGTCATTCCTGATTTACCCGTTCAACATCATAATTTTATGCAAGAGTACCTAGAATTAAGTTACTGCTAACAACGATTGTTATTTTATACCCCATTAGAAGGTAATCTATCAAAGACCCGTGTTGTTTTTGACCCCTCTGCAAAGGCCAGAAATGAAATTTCTTTAAATGACACTCAATTAGCGGATCCTACTCTTCAAAGCGATATAGCACCAAGATTATTAAAATTTAGGGATCATCCCCTATGATTTTATTTGTGACATCCGATAAATGTATAGGCAAATCTTAATTGCTAACCAACATGAAAACATCAATTAATTTTATGGAGGTTTTCGTCAAATGAACCTGAACAAATTTACCAGTTAAATATCGTCACTTATGGTGACAAGTCATCACCATATTTGGCCATTAAAACTCTTCAACAACTATCTATCGAAAAAGGGAAGGATTTCCTTTGGCCGCTGAGACCATTCGGTTAAATCTGTACATGGATGATTTTGTTTATGATTCAAATAGAATCTACCATTGCAATACGAGATCAGGCGATTCAACTTTTAAAATCAGCGTGCGTCGAACTTCGAAGATGCAGCTCCAATTGTTCTGACATTTTAGAGGACATTCTTCCCGAATATTGTACAATAAATCCACTTAATTTTGACTCTGATGAGTCGATTAGGGTTTTAGGATCTCAATGGTCCACTACTGATGATGTTTCTTCTTTTCAAATTCAGGTTGGTAACCCAACTAAACGTAATATTCTTTCGCAAGTGGCTAGGATCTATGATCCATGTGTTTCCTAGCCCCACTTACCCTTGTTGCTAAACGACTTATTCAACATTTGTGGATGTTGGGGTTAGACTGGGACGAAAGTCCTCCAATTGATTTGCTATCTCAATAGTAACAATATCAAGAGAAGTTCCCATCCATTTCTCATTAAAAATATTTCGTTGTTCACCTAGCACTGATTTCTATATCTGTGAAATTCATGGTTTTTGCGATTCCAGTGAGGTTGGATATGCTAATGTTGTATATCTTCGATTTATCAATTTAATTTCGGGTGAAATAACTGTTAACTTGCTCACAGCTAAAACTAAAGTTGCGCTAATAAAACGTATCTCAATTCCACGCTGGAATTATGTGCTGCTACTTTGTTGTCCAATTTATTCGTTTTGGTATTGGATGCCCATCAAGCCCTTATAACAATTTCCGGAATATTTGCCTAGAGCGACTCCACAGTGGCTCTGAGCTGGATTCGTGCACCTCCTTTTCAGTGGAAAAATTTCGTGATTAACCGTGTTAGCCAGCTACATTAAGCAAATCATCTAACCTAGTCGATGGTTTCAAATAAAATCTTTTGATAATCCTGCTGACCCAGCTTCTAGGGATCTCCTGCCATAGGCGTTGCTCACATGTTATCTTTGGTGGACGGGACCACGGTCCAGGAATTCTGGGCTCATCCAATTATTATTTCAACTTCAATTCCCGAGGTTACTACCGAACAAAAGGTTTGACATTTGTTGCTGAAACTGCTGAAATTGAGTCTAACATAGTTGACAATTTACTGGAAGTTTTTCGTTTTTAAGAAAAATCCAAGGTATTTGATCTACATTTACAGGTTTTTACAACCTTCACAACAGCGTCCTACGGGATCCCTTACTGCTGATGAATTATTTAATTCGCTTATGATTATTATTCGGCGTGTTCCATCTACGGTCTTTATTAAAGAAATTGCCTGGGTTAAAAATCTACGTAGACTATCACCTTTTCTTGACAAACAAGGCATTTTACGTGTTGGTGGCCGTTTGGTACATTAGAAGTTACCATACTCTGCAAAATATCCGGCATTATTGCACCTCGTCGTCACCGATTAACGCAACTCGTAATTTTATCCACACATGAAACGTACTGTCATGCTGGTATTTCAACCACAGCTTACCTAATTCTACAAAATTTTTGAATCATTTCAATGAAACAATCGATCCTATTTTATCCTTCTTTGTATATTAAATGTTTCCACACCAAGCGGGTTCTGGTGACACCTTTTACAGGTGACATGCCTCCATCTCGTGTGAACCAAATTAAACCTTTCAGTTGTGTGGGTGTAGATTTTGCGGGACCCACTTCAACTAAAATTTCTTCTTTAAAAAAATCAAAAATTTTTAAGTCCTATATATGCATATTTGTGAGTTTTGTCACTAGGGCAACACACATTGAACTTCTTTCCTACTTATCTTCTGCCGCATTCCTCGCCGCTTTACGGCGCTTTGTTGCGCGCCGTGGGCGCTGTTCTAATATATTCAGCACTTGCGGCTCAAATTTTATCGGAGCTAACAATCAGCTTATTGCTTGTATGCAAGATGGTGTTGAACAAGAAGGCATCACTTGGTCCTTAATCCCACTTAGAGCCCCGATTTCGGTGGTCTATGGGAAGCGACGTTAAATATGTTAAAACTTATCTCTTGCGTGTCATTGAGGAACAGGCACTCACGGTTGAGGAACTGCATGCTCTCCTCGCCCAAATACAGGCATTATCGAACTTTACGAAAATATGTGCCCTAACTCCTGACCCGAATGACCTACAGTGCCTTTCACCGGGTCACTTCTTAACAATGGGGCCTTTAACTGCTCTTCCAGATGAAGTCTTTCCTTAAATTAAAATATTTCCTCGTGATCGTTGGAGATTATTGCAAAAAATGCAACAAGATTTCTGATCTTACTGGAGTCAAGAATACTTAAATTGTCTTTACATGCAGCCAAAATGGCACAATCAGAATGCACAACATTCCGAAAATACTTTAGTTTTAGTCAAGGATGAGCGGCTAACTCCATTACAATGGAAGCTCAGGTATATCACCCGTTTATATCACGGTTGCAATGGTATTGCCCGTGTTGCAGATATTCAAACCCATAATAATAAAGCGGTGGCGGATGTGGAGGTGGATACAAAGGTGGGAAGGCGGAAATGTGTGTGTGGGGTGAGGAAGAGACGGAGGTGGATACGGTGGCGGTTAAGGAGGAAGAGGCAGAGGCGGAGACGGCGGCGGAGTCGGAGGTGGAAACTCGGTTGTAGGCTGTGGCGGAGGCGGAACCGGGGGCGGAAACGAAGACTTAATTTCGTCCTCCTACATTGTCGTAGTCGTCACTGTCGTAAAGTCTCAGTCTGTTAATGTGCACCACCTTTGTTCTAGCTTTTGGGAGCTTACGGATCCTATATACTACATAGTTGGTTTGCTTTGGTACTTCGCAAAACTTCTTTCAATTTCTCTCAATATTACTTCCGAATTGATCGTCTTCTCCCCAGCAATTGGCAAACTTTTTGAGATAGCGCCGACTCAACATTTCTGCCCGGTCTGCGTGTGCTTCATGGTCGCTCTCATTTACGCGACCGCACATATAACAGACACTTCCTACACTCTTCCATGACATCTTTCTTGCAACCTACTCAGTAAAATCATTTACCTACTTTCTCTAGCGTTTTTTGATGCCTAGGTGTTCTCTCGAGGTCCCTTTATGTAGATGTACTAATCCCTCAGGCACGCGACTTTTGGCAATCACTACCTAAAGCGTACTAACAGATCCAACTGCCTTCACCGGGAATTGTATCAAGATCTCGTTTTCTAACTTCAAATAATCACACTGTGTCCAGTACGACTTCAGCGTGCTACTTAGCGGAATAACATTCTGCCCCGACAGACGCTATTCTCTATTTTCTAATCCATAATAACAGTTCAGAGTCATTCTCTTATTCGGTCCACAGTTGCTGTGGTTGTTAATCGTCGTTAATCACAGTTGCCCGACAAAGAAGATCACATTTCATCTCCAGCCGTAAACAATGGCTACAACTTTCGGAACTAGGCCGCCTCGGCAACGCATCTTCGTTACGGTGACTTGAACCCGTTCGATGTTCAGTGTTGAAATCGTACTTCTGTAGACTTTTTATCCATCTTTCGAGCTGTTTTTCCTAGATCTGGAACGTCAGTGCTGCATGATCTGTTCTCAGGTGAAACAATCGACTATAGAGATACTTATAAAACTACTCTACCGATTTTGCTACAGGCAACAGTTATTCCTTAGTAATATAGTAGCTCCTTTCCGGTCACGAAAGTATCTTACTGAAAAATAAATCACTTTTCTTGGTTAAAATAATGCCTGCGAAAACAAATGTACTTGCTGTTCTTAGTAGTAAAAATATCATTCAAATTTGAATAGAACACCGAATCCACAATTAATTTGGCGTTGTTTCAAAACGCATTTTCGCGGAAAAGGCAAAGTGGCCTACGTATTTCTTCTTATTAATCTATGACTAATTATTAAACACGCTGCGAGCAATAAGAAAGCAAGTATATAAGTAATCCTTGCAAAGCTCTGAAACTATTTGTTGGAACAAGGCTTTTCTTTATATTTATGTACTCTTTTTGATATGTGTACCAATACGCTGAATTTCTAAACAATTATTCAATTCTTTCATTTGTTTTTCTAATAAATAACTCATATGCGTTTCCTGTTAAATTATATAAATGACCCCGATTATATGATTAATTAAACTCGTAATACTAATCGTTAAAATACTTTTGGTCACAACTGTGCTCTTTCATGGTTCCAAATAAATTTAGTTGGGTGATATACAAAACCATTTTTTTTATCTATAAGTTAAACTTAGAATAATACACGGAATCAGAAAATATTTGGTAAATATTTACTTACCACAGAAGTCAGACTATCTACAGCGGTATTCATAAGGACTGCTGAAATAATACCGACGCTGTATTGCAACTGAAGTAAAACTTTATCGTGCATAGGCACATTATTTTGCTCAATGTCGCATATGCCAACAAATATTAAAAAAAGTTTAATAATAAGCATTTGCAATCCAAAAATCACGGATGCAAAATTTGATGGACTGGAGTGACAATTCCAAATTCTTATGTTTCTTATTTGTGCTAAATGAAACCTCTGATACATTATTACATGTTCCCTCATAGCTGCACTATGTAATCGACTTCCATTTCTTTCTTTTTCATAAGTCTGCATTATTGTAATTAAATAACTATGATACTTTTTAAAAAATATTGAATTTATTCTGCATATTGTGTAGTATATAATATTTGCAGTGTTGTTTATGGAGACAGCTATCAAAATTACGATAGTATACCAAGATGTCCAGTTTTTGTAATATTGTTTTATGTGACACAATGAAGTCGTAACACAAATAAGTAAAGCTGTAAATCCAAACCAAGAATTTTGCCGAACTAATCTTTGCACAGTAAATTTATCCAAGAAAACTATTCCCGTTTGTAATCTGAATTTGTCAATGGTTGTTTGTATGTTCGAGATTAGACTATCTCCATTTTTTAAATTGACGAGGTACGTAATGAAAATACAATTCTTTAGACAATATAATAGTGCCATAGTGGAACGCAGAATACCGAACACATCTACGCCTTCTTTATGTGCAATTACTATTTCATAAAGGAGCCAAATGCCCGTTGTAATATTAACAATAAGCCATAATGTTGTTACGCAGAATTGAAGTAGTGGTGTCCACTTGTGACGTTTGTTGTTTTTATAATTAGTACAAATAGATGAATATAAACCAAATATTCTAGAACAACGCATAAATGGACTAAAAACACAATGTACACAATTTTCTGAATAGTCTATGGATTTCATTGTCAGCTATTCAATATTTTCAAAACTCCTCTTTCATAAAGGCTTTGCGTACTACACTGTACTAAGCAATCCATTTAGAAATTAGTGCAAATAAAACTCTAGAACAAACACCCTTTCGTTTACTATTCTGACCTCTATATATTATGGTCTTTGTTTGATCAGAGCAAAATTTTGTTTATCGTTAATGTATTGAATTTTAATTGAATCGATCTAAGCTGAAACGAGTGTCTGAAGAATGCAATTTTTGTAAAAAGCGAACAAACGTTTTATTCAGACAGGTAACTTTATCAAACGTAAGCTTTTACGACTAATTTTATACAATGCTTTACAATATCAATACTTTGCCTCAATAGGAGTTTTGTGGTTGGTGATTAGATGAAATTAATATACTGTTGTTTATAAATCATAACCTTTAAGCTCTTTCGCTCCTTTTAAAATAGTTTGTTTTGCAATGCCATACACCAATTTCCTAAACATCTCCTTTCTATTGTTACGCTACGAATCATTGGATTTCTGTTGCTTGTATTTCCAAATTCCGTTAACTAACACGTCATTTCAAGAATATGCTCCACGTAGTCTTACAGTAGACGTATTGCAGGCATTGAGAAGAAGTGGCGGCAGATCCGCCCTCCTCGATAAGAACACTAACTAACCTCTGATGACACAACGATAATTTTTTTCACAACTGTTGCTTTGACACATTTTCACGTATGTTGCTTTAAAACTGCCACTTTGACAATACACCATTTTACGGTGGCCATCTTTGATACAACTGTCACTTTGACAATCCTTCACTTTTCCTAACGCTACATCGTCCATATTTCTTGCACCGCCATTTTTTAATTGAACGTATAAGTCACGCAAGTTTTATTGGA
>JARFIW010001791.1:0-122589 GCA_036346225.1 Platerodrilus igneus
TCCAATTATTATTCAATTTTTAAAGGTTAGAGATGATGTCATAATTGTAATTAATACAGTTTTATGATCCAGTTGTTTTGATTAATAATGCATTATGCTGGGGCTCATGATCTCATCGTCTGAGTGCAAACACAGGTCATATGCAGATTTGTGCTGACTCAAATAAATGCAAAGTTCCTGGTTCTGGTTGAACTTCGATATCAGTAAGTTTAAGTATACATATAGATTAGATAAAAAAAAACGACACAGGATATGTTCATTTTGAAGATTTAATTCATCCGGACAAAGTTTGCTAAGGATGTCTCGAATTATATTGGGAAGAGTATATCCATTCACATAGAACATTTCGTACTTAACATCCAATCCATCAACATGTCACTTTAGTAGGTCAAGTACCTAGATTAGAAGGTTATCCAACAGGACTTAAAAGTAGTCTAATTATGTTCAGATAATACCCTACCAAGTGGGTTAGTTTCCATTTTAGGGGTACATTAATTCCTAACTCAACAACTCGGTGTTGAAAATAACCATGCTGAAGATGGCAAAATTCCCCTAGCCATCTCATGATATCCATCATAACGATAGTCAATCACGCCCTTCAGGTATTTATAAATCTGACTGACACTACACCAGAGAGAGGGCGTTTGTGCAAAAAACAATTGAAATTTAGTGCACGAACTGATGAAACGCACCTGTAGTACATTTGTGTGTTTAGGTTAAGACTATAGTAGTTTTAAATAGGTGTATGTGTTCTTACGGTTAAGGTTTGTTTTATGTTTAAGTATACTTAATGATTCTTCAGGTACATTCTCAAACTAGAATCACTCTCCTGATTGCAGCTTTTAGTACCCTCTTGTTGTTTTTTCTAAGCTGCTTCCCTACCAACCCTACGAAAATAGATGGCGTCCAAGGTATTTCCCGATCATAACACATTTCATCCCCGATAGCATTCCGAAACCATTTTCAAACACCAAACAGGGTTTTTAAGGGAGTACTTTACCGAGTTTCCTGTGAAATACCCGCTAGATATTTTGGGGACCAAAACAATACAAAACACCTTTCAAGGTAAGTGCACCTTTTTGAGCAATTTTTGTAAAAGTAACAAATCCCATTTTATTTTTGGCATTTTTTCATAGAGACTCACTGTTGCACCACTGTAGTACACCATTAAAATTGTTGCAGGGTTCCTGTCCTTTCTGGGCAGAAACAAATTTATAACGTAACGTCAATTTTACTTATAATTGTATTTTTGGCATCCAATCATGGGGCAGTTTTTTAATCACGGGCAGTTTTTAATTGCTGGAATTTTTTAAACATGAAGCTGTTTTTTCGTTTTTTAAATTGTAGAACATTCTTTAACATCAACACATAGACTGTATTATTTTTTTGTTTTTTAATCGTCCGACCGAATTTCTTTTAACGTACCAGAATTTTATTAAGAAAAATTATCTTCACAGAGAACTATAGTCAATTGAGATTGGTATTTATACAGGAAGCTACTAAGATTGCGGAGAAACTAGATCAAAATGCAAAAGCGGTTGAACAAAAATTAATAGAAAGTTACACCCAATTGAGAGAAGAATTTATACAGGAAACTAGAAAAGCTGCAGAAAAGCTGAAAGCCAAATTTTCTGACGGTTTACAGAAATTGGAAGCGAAGTTAACAGACAAAACTAGAAGCAAAGTTGTTAAAAGTCTCGAGAAAAGTAAAAGAAAAGGTTCTGATGATGGAAGATTGAGTTAACTCCCCAATAGTACTATGGAGCTTACAACCCTGGTGCTATAAGAGCACACCTCAGAATTTAAGAATATCAGGGAAAACGAACCATTGCCATCGAAGCTCAAAGTAAAGCCACCTACCTTCGATGGAAAAACGTATTTGGTGACGTATTTCAAACAAATTGAGGCTATTGCAACAGCTAGCGGTTGGTATGACTCTGAAAAAGCAAATACGTTGATAGCCGCACTACGGGGTGAAACTATGAGTATCCTACAAACTATACTGAAACACGATCAAAAAAACTATGGGTCATAACATCAAGATTAGAAATAAGGTATAGCAAATTTCACCTGCAATAAGTGTTAGCACGCTCAAGTACGGAATCGTTAGCGGAAGGCCAATGAAAATTTACAAGGGTTTCAAACAGATATTGTTCGGTTTGTGAGACTAACCTATTAAATAGCGCCGGATAACTACTTGGACCAGCTGGAAATCCCGACCTTTGTCAATAGAATCCGGTATAAAGAGTTAGAGCAAGCATTGCAGCTGGTCCGGCCTAAAACCCTTGATAATGCGTTGGTACATGCTTTGGACTTCAATGCGGCAAAGCAAGCATCAAAGCGTAGTAGTGGTAGAATTAAATGCTAGAATTGTGTAGAATTTGGACATATACATTGGCGTTGCACGCAACCAATGAGAGAATAAAAGAAGCCGGAAAACTATTGGGAGTTGACGTGGGGAATAAAAGTCGACTTACACGATTTCTGCAACGGAAAGCACGCTCTTGATGTAAAATTTGACTCAGTGTTCTGTCCATAGTACGTTGAAGTGTCTGGGGAACATTAGACAAACCAAAAGGTAAAAAGCTAAATTCATATAAACCTTTCTTAGGTACGCAAAAAGCACTTTTTTTGACGCAAGGATTATTCTAAAGGCATTTGATAAATAGCTGGTTTAAGATCCATGGAAGATGTGTATTTAGAATTACGCAAACGGCTTAAAATTGAGTCAGTACGGGGTAGTGGATAACTATCAAGGATGGCGATGGTATTTAACTTACGGCCTTTGAAGCAGATACGGTATTCTTCGTTCTTTCTAACTAAGAAAATGGGACTGCTTCAAAGAGTAGAACTTGGGGAGATAACACTAGACCGGATCATTTTGTCAATTTCGATATACAAGTGTATTTGTAACGCAGACGATAGGTGATATTGACGATGTTTAAACGGTTTGGCATTGGCAGTTAAAATTTCATAAGCCACAGTTGTAACACATCCTATTTCAGAAGTAGATAGTTTACGAAATTTATTCATAGTTTTTCTAACGAGATGTTTTGTTGTTCGGTAAGAGAGATTTTACTTACATTTTCTAAGGATGCACAATTGTTTTTCGCAATGTTAGACGGCCAAGTAAAATCTAAGAAGTTCAGCGATAAGCTAAAAAAGTGACAAAAATCCACTCCAAAAAGAAAAGAATACGCTAGGGTAGATACGAGTAAAAATGTAACTTCACGTTCAATAGATTCTATACGGATTTTTAATTTAATAGATCTAATTACCTAAACTTGAGCGGAATCAGCAATAATCATAAAGGTATTCTGAGCTATTATTCTAAAATCAATGTTTTGTTTTCTTAATTGTTGTAAGCCTGTGAGATTGATTAATAGGAGTTAGAACCAGTGTCCAACAATGCAGCGACAGAGAGAGAAGCAATAGAGATAGGTAAGAGTGGATGATTATCAAAAGGTTCAGTTTTAACGTGGACATTAATTTTTATATACGTTGGGATTTCTACAACCATAGGAAACACATGATGAGGTTTGATAAAATTAGTGTAAGTGTGATCACATTTCCGAAATTCCAACAAGAAAGGGAATTAGTTTCTTCGGTATTCGATATTGGGGACAAAAAAGAATCATTGCAATAAGAAACATTTTGCTGGGATTCTACTGATACTAATGTGTGATATTTTTCTAATTAGAATTTTGCTTTTTTGCAAGGAACGGCAAAAACCTCGTTGGGTGATGGAATCAATTTTTGAAGAGCTACATGTCCAAAATTATAGGCATTTAAATTTCGAATTAGTTGTGTCAAAATTTTGGTTTCATCAAGCTTTTTATCTAATCGGTTAATTAATGCCTGTACTTCAATAATATAAAATAAAACATTATTGTTAGGAACTTGAAACGAACACGAACTTGAGATAGGATCTCATAATCGTTATCAAACGTCGCAAATTCTTTCTTTAAAAGCTCTACTAGCTCGGGCCAACTATCGGAAAATGATTCAACAGCACTGCTTTACTCGAGCCCAAATCAGATCAATTGGATTTAGATTGCCGTAGTATGGAGGTAACCTTAATACAGTTCTGCCAGAGCGTTTTACAATTTCGTCAACAACATAAGGTACCGGGTGAGCTAGAGAGTGCTGCTTTACTAAGGCTAATAATTCAACTTTTAATAGCTCTTTGGTAACTTCAATGTGTTTTGCGTTTAACCAATTATAAATTTGTTCTTTCCGCCAACTTTGATTTGGAACCTTATCGGCTTTGACGCTGTGATAAGGAGCATTATCAAGCACGATTACACTATCATTATCAAGAAGAGGTAATACACCTTTCAACCAAGTTGTAAACGCTTTACCGTTCATGTCTTCGTGATAATCTCCTAAAACGATAATTATGAACTCAGGGTCCTAAGTTGTTTATAGTGTTAATACGCTACCTGTTTTTTTAGATTGAAAGTTTAAATATGCACCATTGACAAATCCCATATCACTACCCATGTGCGCAACAATTAATCTCTTGCCCTTGCCAGAGGGATCTCATATACCAGTCGATAAACCTTCGATTAATGCCTGCCTTGCTGTTTTTACAGTGGTGTCTTGCCATACCTTGTTCTTTACATGTCCAGCATTCACCCACGTTCCATCAGTATAATAAATTCTTTTGCCTTCAGCTCTATACTTTTTAGTTGCAGTTAAATATTTTCTTCGCCACAACACAATTTCAGGTTTTTCAATTAAAATTGTTTTTCGGCTACGCTTTCCATATTTAAAACCCAATTTCATCATTACCCGATAAAGTGATGTGCGACTGAAGTTTGGTAAAGAGTCATCATTGTTTATTGCATGTAATACTTTCTCAAATTTGGTAATTCATTTCTAAAGTAAAATGCATGAACATGCCGTCGAATCGCAGATCTTTCAAATTCTTCAAGTTCGTCGTAGATTGTTGTACGCACTCTTGTAGTCTTTGGCGAGGAAGCAGTACCAGTAGTTTCCATTTCTTTTACAATATTCCACATTGATCGAACACCTAAACCCACTTCTAACGCAGTTTGCTTCACAGATTGCGTTTTGGATGCATTTGTGGAATTTTTCAAATATATATTATGGGCAATAAGCTTTTGCCCGCTCATAACATGTTTGCTCTTCGGAATTTTAATAGGTTGGTGATCCATAATTAAATAAAAGTCTGAAAAGAATTCATTGTGAGTATTATATGCTTATCTTTAATGAGACATGCTAACCTTATTATGAAGACACTGGTGTTTTATAGCTCTGACAAGAACTGTTTTGATACTAAATATAAAATTAACACAAATTAATAAGTCCGAGCAAAATTTCAAAGGCAAACTAATAACAAAATACAATAAATAACAAAAACGAAAATATGAAATGGCCATAGCAAATGTCAAAATGCCAATTGACAATCTGTCTTATAATAAAAATGTTCAAACAACCAACACAAACATACGGGATATTTATACTTGTGTACACATGACCCATCCATCCACCAATGAGAATCGCTAAAATTCAGTCCTATATTTTTCTTCAGTACCTTCTTAACTGGAATGGAGTATAGATAGCTGTATAAACATGTCAAGATTCGTCTACCACCAATAGTAATGCTCAATCATTCTGCGTAATTTAATTATAGCTGAATTCCCAGAAATCGTTATTTTTAACGTGCCTAACGCTTTTAAAACTGTTCCATAGAACTTCATTATGCTATAATTTAACTCCAAATTATTTTTTTATTCTCCTTTACATAAATACTATGATACATGGTCCCTAACTAAATCTAATTAAGATAAATTATTCCTACATTACTCACGCGTTTAACTAAATCAATATTCCCCTATTATCCATTAATTAAGCTAGAAAATAATTGTTGAAAATCTTTTAACTCGATAAATTTTATTGTCCCTTTTAATTACATGATTATATATATATATATATATATATATATATATAAACCTTTATGGAAATAATAAAGACATATTTATGAATACAAATTGGAAATTGGTCTGTTAAGAATATGAAACCTTATTTTGGTTTTATCCGATGTTTCTGTGGGATAACCTTTACATAACATTTTTTAAGTGAATTACAGTTAGGGATTTACAAATTTTGTTTATTTTCCTTGGTTTAGTAAAAATCTTACCGTTTCGTATAGTATATTAATTTTTTGGCCAATACCCAAATTCGCGCATCAACAACGATACTTACTTTATATAGGAGGTAAGAGTTACTGATTTTGTATTTCATCAATTCAAGTTTCCTAGTTAATGTTTAAAAATCTTTCTTATGTTTCTTGAATTTTATGATGAAATAAATTACTCACTTATAGGAGGAGAATAAATACAGTCATTTTATGTCGTATTTTAAGGAATTGAAGAAATTTTCAGTTAGGAATGCTTGGGGATTCCCTGCTGAAAAGAAACTTCTTTATTTTTAAGTTGGAATTTTACGAGCGTGTGAAAAATTGCTTTTTAGCAATGTGTTATATTTATAATATTATATATTTATTTTGTCATAGTACAGAGATTGTATCGAAATTATGTCATTATAATAGCTTCGATTACTTCATAGGGTTGGAAACTAATCTACTCTGATGAGGCTTAATAAGCCGAAACCGTCGGTCAGTGGATGTTTCCTCCCCTGTGAAGTAATAATGCTAATGCTTTGTTAATGGCTATATAACTACTAGCCCGATTTGTATTTGTCAATAGCTCTTATTATTTTCATAAGAGTTTGTTTACAGATAAATCTTATTTTATATATATATATATATATATATATATATATATAGTATATAACTTTATGGGTTTTAGGTCAGCAGAATTGTAGAATTCTCTTTTTTATAAACTCAAGCTTTCGGAAATTTATTTTTCCATTATCAAGGGTACTACAAATAAATACATTGAGTTAGTTATGTGAACAAGATTTGACTAATAGCTAAAAATTATATAAATAGTACTTAATACTTACTAAAGTGAGATAATAGTCAACTGGATGATTAATAATAGTAAATAGGATGGTGTTGGTGTGTAGTATAATTAAATATAAAGATAAAAAATTTTTAAAAATGTATAAAATGTGTTTTAGAATTCTAAACAGTAATATTTTTTGATGTTGATGTATACTGTCTTGGTTTTTAATTTTGTAAAGCAGTTGTTTGTGTGTTGATTTTGTTGGTATATTAAAATGATTTTGTGTATATAGTTTTAAGTAATTAAGATAATATATTAGTATGTAGATATATATATATTTTGATTATTGTTGAATTTGTAAGTATGCATGCAGATGTTTTGTTTAATTTATTTAGTTGTGTTATTAGTTTGTGTGTATGTGTGTATGATTGTGAGAAGATGTTATGTGTAATTTAGTTATTTGTTATTGGTTTATTTAGGTTTAAAGGTAAGTATATATAGAGCTCAGGTCTCCAAGGTCTGTCTCTTTGTTGAGTGTATTGGAATTTCGATAGATGTAACACATTTCAAGAAATTCGCGTTTAGATTTTTTATTTTCAATATGAAGAATTTTGGGATTGTTGAAATCTATAGTGTGGTCTGTTTTTGTTATGTGTGTAGTCAGAGCAGTTGCATTTGGTTTTATGCGTATATCACTTTTGTGTTGTGTGATTCGTTGTTTGAGACTCTGCGAACTTTGTCCAATGTAAATATTAAGGCAATTTGAACAGTTTAATTGGTATATGGTGTTTTTTTGTTCTGATTGTTTAGTTTTGTCTTTGGTTTTTAAAAAAAGGTTATTTATTGTTAAATCTGGTTTTTTGCAAGCTTTATGTTAAAATTTTTAAAGATATGTTCTATTTTTGGAGTTAATTTATCGAAATATTGAAATATTTTGTATTGGGGTGTTTTATTGGTGTTAGTAGAAATGTTTTGAATTATTTTTTTTGTATGGTTGTATAATAGTCTTTTTATTAAAGGAGGAGGATAGCTATTGTCTTTAAGTATATAATAAAGTTTAGTTAAGTTTTTTTGGTATAAAGATGGATGGCTGATTTTTTTTATTCTATTTTTTAGTCCTAAAATAAAATTTATTTTCATATTTAATGGATGGTAGGAGTAGTAATTTAGGTATCTACTTGTAGTGGTAGGTTTTTGATACCAGTCTAGTATAATTTTGTTGTCTTTATTTCTTATTAATAAGGTATCTAAGAAAGGGACTGAATAATTTTGTTCGTTTTCAATTGTAAATTGAATTTTATTGTTATAACTATTAAATGTTTTTAAAATTAAGTGAATTTTATCGAATGGTACAGCTGTTATTATGTCGTCCATAAATTTTTTTAAAAAAGGTACTTTAAAAGATAATTTGGGAATGATTTCTTCCATTATGTCATCCATAATAATTTGCGCTATTATGGGACTTAGATTGGATCCCATGGGACAACCATCTGTTTGTAAATAGTATTCATTACGGAAACAGAAGTAGCTACTGTCAAAAAGAAATTCCATTATTTTTATGAATTGTTGTTTAGGTATTTTACAGTTGTTTTTGATTTTGTGCCAAAGTTTATTAATGTTGTTTAAAGCTAGATATTTTGGAATATTGGTAAATAGTGATATTGCGTCTAAACTTATTAATACATGATTAGGAGGTAATTGAAAATTATTAATAAAGAGTGCAAATTCAAAGGAGTCTTTAACATTATAAATATTAGTTTTTAAAGATTTTTTTTAAATTTCAGCTATAAATTTTGATAAGTTTTCAGTAGGATTATTGTTTGATGCTACTATTGGTCTTAGTGGGTAACTTAGTTTGTGTATTTTTGGTAAACCGTATAATTTTGGTGATGTACTACTATAATAATTGGCATCGATTAGTAATCGTAAAATTTTCCTTTTGCAATGCAGAAACAAAAATGTAACACCAAGACATATCCCCGAAACATTAAAGAACCTGTATAGTTTACTAGAAAGTGATCGTAATATTACTACTCCTATTATTAAACGTTTCAACGATCGTTTAAAAATCAAAATTTTAAACCTAGAAATTAAATTAACGCACCAGTTACTAGATAAATTAGACAAAGATCTAAAATTTGTAAAAACTAAAGTTGCTAACATTATACCTACTTATATTTATTCTGATTATGAACACCATCAAAATTTATATTATAATAAAGAATTTCACAAAATAAAAATCAGTAACCTAAAAAAATTTGACAGATTGTCAGATGACAATAAATTAAGTTTTAAATGCACTGAAAAATGGTTTAAAAATATTAGCAACTTCAGTTTACCTCAAAATATAAAAGACTTTCTGTCACTAGGTCCTAAATTCAGTATATGTCCATTTATAAATAACAAAACCATTATTAATTTACTTGCAAACTTAGAAGATGTCATAAATACCATTAAAGAAGATAACAGGAATATATGTAGAGCACAGGCAACCAATATTATCACCAACTTTATCAAACAAAATACCAACGTCAAAATAAACTTCTAACTGAAATTTCAAAATTGTAGAAAATATTTAAAAGACAATGATGACCTATTAATCGTTAAAGCAGATAAAGGAAATGTCACAGTAGCAATGTCAAAATCAGATTACAATAATAAAATTTACAGCCTAATAAATGACACAACAACCTACAAAAAAATAAACACAGATCCAACTAAAAATTTGAAAGACAAACATTAAATATAATTAAAGAACTAAAACAATCCAACGCCATCACATTACAAGAAGCAAAATTCTAAACAATTATAGTAGTACATCACCAAAATTATACGGTTTACCAAAAATACACAAACTAAATTACCCACTAAGACCAATAGTAGCATCAAACAATAATCCTACTGAAAACTTATCAAAATTTATAGCTGAAATTTTAAAAAAATCTTTAAAAACTAATATTTATAATGTTAAAGACTCCTTTGAATTTGCACTTTTTATTAATAATTTTCAATTACCTCCTAATCATGTATTAATAAGTTTAGACGCAATATCACTATTTACCAATATTCCAAAATATCTAGCTTTAAACAACATTAATAAACTTTGGCACAAAATCAAAAACAACTGTAAAATACCTAAACAACAATTCATAAAAATAATGGAATTTTTTTTGACAGTAGCTACTTCTGTTTCCGTAATGAATACAATTTACAAACAGATGGTTGTCCCATGGGATCCAATCTAAGTCTCATAATAGCGCAAATTATTATGGATGACATAATGAAAGAAATCATTCCCAAATTATCTTTTAAAGTACCTTTTTTAAAAAAATTTATGGACGACATAATAACAGCTGTACCATTCGATAAAATTCACTTAATTTTAAAAACATTTAATAGTTATAACAATAAAATTCAATTTACAATTGAAAACGAACAAAATTATTCAGTCCCTTTCTCAGATACCTTACTAATAAGAAATAAAGACAACAAAATTATACTAGACTGGTATCAAAAACCTACCACTACAAGTAGATACCTAAATTACTACTCTTACCGTCCATTAAATATGAAAATAAATTTTATTTTAGGACTAAAAAATAGAATAAAAAAAATCAGCCATCCATCCTTATACCAAAAAAACTTAACTAAACTTTATTATATACTAAAAGACAATAGCTATCCTCCTCCTTTAATAAAAAGACTATTATACAACCATACAAAAAAAATAATTCAAAACATTTCTACTAACACCAATCAAACACCCCAATACAAAATATTTCAATATTTCGATAAATTAACTCCAAAAATAGAACATATCTTTAAAAATTTTAACATAAAGCTTGCAAAAAAACCAGATTTAACAATAAATAACCTTTTTTCAAAAACCAAAGACAAAACTACACCCTCAGAACAAAAAAACACCATATACCAGTTAAACTGTTCAAATTGCCTTAATATTTACATTGGACAAAGTTCGCAGAGTCTCAAACAACGAATCACACAACACAAAAGTGATATACGCATAAAACCAAATGCAACTGCTCTGACTACACACATAACAAAAACAGACCACACTATAGATTTCAACAATCCCAAAATTCTTCATATTGAAAATAAAAAATCTAAACGCAAATTTCTTGAAATGTGTTACATCTATCGAAATTCCAATACACTCAACAAAAAGACAGACATTGGAGACCTGAACTCTATATATACTTACCTTTTAAACCTAAATAAACCAATAACAAATAACTAAATTACACATAACATCTTCTCACAATCATACACACATACACACAAACTAATAACACAACTAAATAAATTAAACAAAACATCTGCATGCATACTTACAAATTCAACAATAATCAAAATAATATATATCTACATACTAATATATTATCTTAATTACTTAAAACTATATACACAAAATCATTTTAATATACCAACAAAATCAACACACAAACAACTGCTTTACAAAATTAAAAACCAAGACAGTATACATCAACATCAAAAATATTACTGTTTAGAATTCTAAAACACATTTTATACATTTTTAAAAATTTTTTATCTTTATATTTAATTATACTACACACCAACACCATCCTATTTACTATTATTAATCATCCAGCTGACTATTATCTCACTTTAGTAAGTATTAAGTACTATTTATATAATTTTTAGCTATTAGTCAAATCTTGTTCACATAACTAACTCAATGTATTTATTTGTAGTACTCTTGATAATGGAAAAATAAATTTCCGAAAGCTTGAGTTTATAAAAAAGAGAATTCTTCAATTCTGCTGACCTAAAACCCATAAAGTTATATACTATTAAAGAAGCAAGGTCGTTACCAATTCTAGTATATATATATATATATATATATATATATATATATATATATTGCTGTGGATAAGCCTTAAATCGAGCTCCAGCGTTGGGCTGTCCTAAAATCTTTTGCTGAAAATAAAAAAAAATCTTCCAATACCTCTGGAACGCCTCTTTATTTCTGCATACCACGGCTAGCTCTAAAATCTGCTTCTTCATAGATACTTACCATCCTAAGTTCGCTCTTTCTCACATGCACTTCCAAATAAAATTACCACTCAAATAATGCAACGAAACATACAACCTTTTATTCATACAAATTAAAATTTTCCATTACCAGTTAAATACTTACACATTCGGATATACAGCTTCATAAAATATTACAATCTAAATCATTAAATCCTTTTGAAATTTCATGACTTTAATTTATTTCGACAGTTTTTGTTTTATATGAGTAGATGGGACCGTCTTGAAACCCTAAATTGACTTTTACTCTGGTCTATGGTGAGCTCAGTATAAACCCAGTTCCTCTAAATGCCTAAATACATCGCATCTTTGTTTATAAAGCCCTAAAGACCCGTTTACTCTTTACAACAACCTTTATGTCGTTTATTTACACCTTTAAATAATAAATACAAATTGTTCTTTACATATACCCTTCAAATGAGCTTTTATGTTCATAAAATACACACCTAATGTATCAAATCTAGCCCTAAAATTAACTAGATGATTCATAGTCTGGTGTTTGCTCGTATGTTCTAGACTTCTGAAGAATACACTTCGGTTATGCAACTTGCGTGTTTGACGGGTTGCCTAATAGTTCGTAACACTGCTCCCTCTTTAAAACCGTTACGTCCTATAACTGTAAAAACATTTTGACGCCAATTTGATGACTGATGACGGTGTCGGCAGCTATCTTCTCTGGTGCATCCACCACGTTGTTGGAAATAACAGTCAACACTGTTTACTTGGTCTTGGTAGGCAACCGGTTGATAGCAACAAACAAGGACCTGGATGTTGGTTTCCTGGAAAATTACTTCTAGCATATTTTGAACGATTTTCCAATCTAAGCGATCAAGTCCACAGCCTAGCTTGGGCACCGCTAGTCTCGTTACTACATTTTCCATCATCTGAGCCTTAAGACTCAGCAAAGCCTCCCATAGATTTCCATAACTAAGTCTCTTCCATGAAGAATTTTTGGTGATCAGATAGTAAACATAACAATTTCCATCCTGAAAAACCAAGGTTTTTCCTACATTACATTTGATTTTCCAATGCTACACCAGAAGGTACTACATTGGTCAGGAAGCGAGTTTTTTTTATCTGAAAAATTTTGCATTTTGTCGAACCCTTGCTGTTTCAAGCAAGGTAGGGATCTTTAACGTGCATGACAACACTCACACATGGGACCTCCATTTAACCTCTCATCCGAACGGGGGCGCATTTTTGTGAAAAATGCTCGCCTAACATTTTTTAAGCGGACCGTGTCGGGATTCGAACCCGGGACCTTGAGCGTAGTAGTCACACGCATACGGCTTTTCCTACAGTTGGTTGCTGTTGTACTAATTTATTCACATATCCAAACTTTTTCTTGAAAACAACAGCTATTCCTCTTGACATTTGCAAATCTTGAGCTACGCACTGTGCAAGGGAATACCCTTCTGGTGCTCTAAATAGATCTTGCTGTTTTTCAACAACGTCAAATCTCGTCCTAGCGGAACCACCAAACGCCGCCATGAAACTCCCAAAATTTACATTTGGATCACGATTAATAACTCTTCGAACACCATTTTCAATACTCGAGTTTTTCTGGTTGTTGCCAGCATAAGATGTTAAACGGTTAAAGTGTACCACTTTCGATTTACCACGGGGAGATCTTCTGATCCGATACACTACACCATCAACTCTGTTTAACACTTTGTACAGGCCTTCCAATTATCTTTTTAATTTTTGGCGATAATCCACGCTTTTTTTGTGGATTGTACAACCACACTAAATCTCCAGGTTGGTAACCACCTTCTTGTGCTATCGTGTCATATTGTGATTTCATTCGATCGATTGCCGCCTGGATATTCTTTCGGAAGTTTTCGTGAATACTATTTGATCTTTCGCAAACCTTATTAACGTAATCTTCACCTGCAACCTATGCTGCAGGTTTAAATCTAAACTGAAGATCACATGATAGCCGCAATTCACGTCCATGTTAGCAAGCACATGAGGCAAGGTAGAAGTTCAAATCAAAAATGGTCAACAGTGCCAGAGAAGCAATCAGATATCAAAAGAGAAATGAAAATTTGACACTTCAAATAAATTATTTTCGGCCATCTTCGGGATGGACGATCTCTAGCGATTATTCTCAATTATACAGAATTAGAACCACACCAGTTGTGCTTTTGGAATAAACACTTCAGAACTAACCAATAGAAAAATTTCATATAGATATAATTATTTGTACTTTGGAATAAATATTTCAGAAATAACCAATAGGAAAATTTTATATAGATATAATTATTTGTACTTATGTAACAAATTAGGAACTTGTGGATTAAAACTAATAATCCAGGATTGTGCGAGATAAATTCTTATCGAAAATTATATTATATAATAAAAAGAATAATTTTATATTTAAATGTAGATATTAGCATTTATATGCTAATAGTGCCAAGCACAAATGTAACATGCTGAAATATAGGCATAAAGGCATGTTACATTAGAAGTTTTTCTCCAAATTCGCTCATTTTTCTTTAAATTGAAGTCTTTTCTTCGAATTCGAACTTTTTTCTTCGAATTCGAAGTTTTTCTTCGAATTTGCACCTTTCTTCGAATTTGCACGTTTTCTTGGAATTCGAAGTTTTTTTTCGAATTCGCCCTTTTTTTCGAATTCAAACTTTTCCTTCGAATTCGAATTTTTATTTCGAATTCGTACTATTTTCGTCGAATTCAAATTTCTTTTTTTCATATTCAAACTAAAGAATGATATGGCTCTTCCAATAAATTTTTTTGGTGAAAATGATGTTTTGTATCATTTCTTAAAATGCATTTACGATTTATAATGTTTATATTTTCAGTTTTATTAATTTGACCTATATACATACACAAAGCATGTATGTAATTCATATTATAGTCTTTGCAATTTCTAAATAGACCTGCGTCATTACAATTTGTGACGTCAAACTGTAGCGACGTTGCCACTACCAAAATCCTATTGCCGCATGACTATATTAGCGTCAACGGTAGAATACAGAGATTGAAAATATTTAATAGCAGATGACGAATGTGATTTGTTACTTTTTAAAAAAGTATTTTTTAGAATAAATTTCTATCGACAATATTGCAGATTAAAGTCATTAATTAACAATATATTTTATTTACTTCTTTATTTTTACCACTGAGCATATTTTAAATATAGTTGCGTATTTCTAATGCTCCTAATTTTATGGCCATTAGTATATTATACCAGACACGGAATAATAACCACAGTTATACAAGAGGTTATGTTATTGAAATTATAATTTAAACGTTTTGATTACACAAATCGAAAAACAAAATTACATTTGTAAGTAAAATTCTCATTAACTTTGAATAATTAAGATATATCACTTTAAAATAATCTTTTAGATTTCCCTAAAATCATCTACAAAAACTAAAGTTATGTTATATACAATGCAAACGAAGGATTTAACACTTTCAAATCACCCTAAAATTTGTGATGATCATTTCACTTCTGATTATTAGTATGCAACTGACTTGAATATGTCATGTTTTCAAAGCATTTCCAAGAACTAAAACAATGTATAAGAGTAAAGGCTTTAAACGAACCAACTTTGAAAATCTTATAACCAAAAGGTTCAACGACTAATCTTTCGATGGAATTTTTAAAGATATAAACAGCAGTTTGTTAAATATGCAAAAGCATGAAGGGACAAAAATCTTCAGAAAAATAGGCATTTACTTTATTACTCCTTGAGACCAGGTAACGGAGTAGTTTGAAACGAATAATTCAATATACAATGTACCATTTTTTGTAGATTGGTGTAATATAAAGACTTTGACCTTACCTGTATTTAGCACCTTCAAAGTTTAAGCTAGTGTAGTATTGGCCAGTTCGTCACCAGTATGTTTATTACATCCATTGAAATTGAAAGCTGTTAGGATATCTAAAATCCAATATCCTGAAGATGAATTTGCAACTCATATTTTAAAGACAAGTCACTCAAGATTTTAACAAGTATTAGAAGTTTGTAATTTAAAAATAAAATATATATGGTTGTACTTGTTTATTATACATAAAGTTTAAGATAGTTATAATTAAACAGAAGTACATCGTGTAAAAAGCTTTTTAATTCTAAGTAGCCATGCATTTGGTTGATCAGTTCAATTTGATTGAAAATCTGAATCACTCTCATCACTATCACCAACGTTAATAATTAGAGGTGCATTATCTTCTTGATCAAATTTGATGTCACGTTTCCACCAATCTTTGATAATTTTTATGCATGTTCTATCGAATGTGCCCAAATCTCCGGTGTTATTTTTTCTAATGCTTCTTTCCACATCTGTAAACAGTTTTCAACAGACCTACCATCTCTTCCAGCGTGTTGATTGTAGTACCTCTTACTAACATCCCATACATTTTCAATTGCATTGAATATGCAGTGATACGGAGGCAATCTTAACACCTTATGTCCATATTGTTCGGCCAGCAAATCCGCTTTAAGAATCTTTGGCGGTTTATACCTAAAATTTTTAATAAATACTGATATGTTATAAAGCACTAAATTTTGACTCACATCATGACAAGTTTCAAAAGCTCCGCTTTCAAAGCATTACCATCAAAGAAATTGTTTGTTTTGTTAACCATTCTGCGATGTCACTTTTTTTCCAGGAACTGTTAGGTATTTTGTTTAACACAGTAGAATGATAGGAAGCGTTGTCTAAAACTATTGCAGATGGTGCTTCCAAATTCTTCAATAATTGGTTTTCAAACCAATACAAGAAATTCTGTTCATTCATTTCTCCGTGGTAATCTGGGTCGTTTGTGGACGAAGAAAAAATCAATTCTGCCCCATCTATGAAACCATTTACATTTCCTGCATGTAATACTATGTACCTAAAAGATTATTTACATTATTCTGTTTTAAAAGGAAGTATATGACACAAACCTTTTTCCATCAATTCGTGTACTCTTTACAGTTCTTAAATCACTGTCTTGCCAGGAGCGGCTCACAGAACCATTCTGATAAATCCATGTTTCGTCCACAAACTGATACAGATTCTCTTCTTTTATTCTCTTGTATGTCTTCAAGAAATGTATCCTTCTATCAACAATATTTGGCAATTCCATTAGACCTCTCCGTGGGTTATCTTTTTGCCATTTAAATCCTATATTGTGTAGGATTGTATTCAGGGATCGTTTAGAACCATTAAAAAGTTCATCGTGCTTAAGATTCTGCCACAAGGTATGAACAGAAATATGTTCATCTAAAATAAATACATGTAATACTGTACATTAACTTGGAAATGAGTACTTACGATTGTCATATAACCTATAAATCACATTACGAATTCCACTTTTGGTAAATTCATCTACGTCAGTGACAGGCTTTGTGTGGATTCGCTTTTTTGACGTAAATGGTTCGTTTTTCGCAATTGTTTGCGAAATCGATTTTACGGTGCCAATACTAAGACCCAGGGCAACCGACACTCTCTAAAAATATGCATAAGAAATAGTTTTTGAAGTAAATAATGAACTAAATTACCTCACGAACCGCTGTTAACGGTATAAACGGTCCACCATTACCCCTTTCTTTTTCAAAAAAAGTGATTAAACTAGCAACAAGTTGTTTAGCTCTAACGCCTAAACTAATTCCACTCATTATATTCGGTGATTAGAGTTCGGTGTAACACTAATATGAGTTCTGAAAAGAACTGTTTGAAGCAAAAACTGATCAAATTATGAACGAATAAAAATAAAAAGTGCACGAGATGTAAGAATAACTAAACAACATATAACCTAAAAATTAAACGTCAAATCAATTAAAATTCCGCTAGAATTGTTGGCAACGCTGCACATTGCTACTATTCAAATCAAAACCGTAGCATAGCATTTTACGGTTTATAATGACAAACGTCTGTATAAATAGTTAGTACGTGTGTGACGTCGCGGATGACGAGGTCTATTTAGAAATTGCAAAGACTATAGTGAAATATCTAAATATAAATTTTTGCATCTAAAAGCTTTCAATTTAATTTGCAATGGTATCTTAGAAGCGAACTATACCAGGGTTTTTAACAACTATAGCGTAGATGCAAACCAAGCCTATAACTTCATACGAAGTTTTAAAACTAACCGCTCAGATGGCGGACAAAGATGCCAACAACCTATAAACGCATTAGCACATCTAAACCACAGAGTACATTACTAACTTATTTAACCTATACGCACTATATAAATGCACATGGGGTGTTGCGATTGGAGGTTTAATACAGAATTATTAAGAACTAACCTTAGATGTTAATTACTTGAAACACGACAAATATATATGAATGGCAAATTATTTTATATGCATTCAATATTAATGCTATCTATTAATTTGCAACGAGAGTAAGGAGTTTAGTATAATGATTGAAGATTATTTCCTCTCGTAAATCTATTAGAAAATAGTAGATATGTCAATAATAATTTCTTTAAAAAATTGTACTGCCATGGCAACCATTGTACTGTCAAATCAGTATAAATTGTATCGGTAACCAAACACTTTTATAGGTAAGTAAATTCCATTTCCATATTCATTGTGACTCAAAAATGGATAGCGTATACATTATAACAACACCTCTTGCGAAACTCTATTGTTACGAGCTACTATTAGGCAACCCGTCAAACACACAAGCGCCGTAAGCAATGTATATACTACAGAAGCCTCGAACCTTTTAGCATACATCGAAGTATGAATCATCTATTTTATTCAGGGTATATATAAGACCGCTGATGAAGTACAGAGTTAGTCTATATCTACATGTCGAATATAAATTATATCGTGTAAAGTTAATTAGTTGCGCTTTAGGAAGTCCAAGAGTAAATATAAATTTGTGTTATGTGAACATGTATATTGTACCGCCAGCTTGTAGAATACATAAATACACAAAAGTGTAATAAAAAATTATAGTAGTGTTTAGTGTTGTTGAGAAACCTTATGATTAAGATTTAGTTTAATAAGATATTAGTGCTTGTAAATAGCATTAACGTGATAGTGCTTCATTGTTAATTGGACTGAAAACATCTATAAATAAGGCATATACTGTTAATTAGACTTGTAAACAGTGAGTAATAAAGTGTTATTATTACTTGTTTTAAATTGGTGAAACGCGTTAATAGTAGCCCACTACACTGGTGTCAGGCTGTGTTGGGTGTATAATGATTAATTAAGTCTAAAGACATTTGAGTAGTTTGTATATGCCAGTTATAAGAAGCCGAAGTAAAATGGACGCAGAAACTTTAATGAATTTCCTTAATGATTTTAAAACCGGTATGGAAGAAAAGTTAAGTGAAAACGCTAAGAAAATGGAAGTGAGGTCAGTTGAACTGGAATCAACCTTTAAAGAGTTTAAATACGGTACGGAAGTGACAGTGAAAATGCTGCAAAAATGGAAAAAAAGTTGAACAAAATTACAGAAACGCTAGAACAAAGATTTATGGAAGGCTCTATTGCATTGAAAAAAGACTTTACTGAGCAGTGTGACGGAAAATTTCAGTCAAGCTAACGGCCACTAGAAAAGTGTTTAGGTAGCGGCTTTTTGGTTGGGGGTGGTGACAACTTTTGCTCCGGCTTAGTCAGGGTAAGACTTTAATTCAGGGTATATCAGAAAGTGTAGTGCACAGATTATATTAATGAAGGTCAGTATTGAATCAGAGCCTGGACAGGGAATGCCAAGGCGCCAGGAACTGATAAAAATAAAAGAGCGTATGAAACCTAAAGTCTTAGTTCCAACAGACTTCGAAGGAACCCCCTACCAGATCATAAATATAAAACACGCAACTTTACAAAATAACTATCTATAATATGGCATCGGAACATAAAAACAATTAATGACAAAAATTCTAAATACCAGTTGAATTTCAATATTGCCTCAATTATGATTAACACAAGCATAGAAAATACAAAATTTGTAAATATTATCATAAGTAACCCCGCACGAGTGCATATCAGGGAAGAATAACTTTTAATCTTCTACTCACTTTAAAGTTACTTATTACTTACGTACTCATATACCCTTGGCCCAGAATGCATGTAGTAGTACGTAAAATGCACTATAAATTAAGTGCTTGGTGTCCTAACCTCAATTTCAAATAAGCACCTCGTGGGAGCAATGTCTAACAATAGTGTAAATATTAGATACCTTAACGTACTGTTGAAATATTTCACTAATAATCTTAATAAATCACCCTAGGCAGTAAAGAGGGTGCCTAGAAATATACTAAAGGTTAGTTTTAAATATTAAATTTTGTTCATGAGTATTACAGAATTTTGAATAAAGTAGATGTACTTCATAAGAACAGCAATAGCTCAAATTATTAATATTAAGTACGCGTAAAAGAAAATAATATTACTACAATGACACAAAATAAGCACAAACACTAACGAATAATAATACATAGAATAATCTTACTCAATGATTAGCTTCTGTACGTAATTTCTCACATCAAAGGTCGTCAAAGTCCCAGGTTGCTGGAATGGTAACCCACAGTAACGACAGCTGATTGGCAACGCCAATAAATGAGAAGTTATAAAGTTGGTAGTGCGACAACGTTCTTAAGATAAAGGAAGCAGGAGCATAAACAGAATGAAGAGCATACGCATAACAAGCACTATGAGAAGGCGTAGGAAGGAAAACTAAAAACCCTAAAATTTAATATTAGAAATCAAAGAAAATTGGGATATTAATTACCAAGTAGATGGGTCAGTTAAACGTGCACTAACTGATTTAGAGATAACAGAATGTTACAATATTGAGATTTCAATAACGAACATCTGCACCTACAAAAACTAAGATAATAAAATTTAATCTATTTCAATTCATACCAATTATTAACGATGATGATGAATTTAAATCCACTATAAGTGAAAATCGAAGCTTGCAAAAGGCATTCTAGAACCATAAAACCAAAATTGCCAAACTCCAATATTAATTTGTAGATTCTGTCTAAGTTTGTAATTAATACGATGATATTGGCAGAAATCCAACCTTCACCAACAACGATCGAAATAAGAATGCCTCTTATCCACAAGGACAAGAGCAAAGTACGGCTAATTATCATATTTGTAATTTTAAATGCAAATGAATAACGTATATTTGAGTACACGGCAATAACAGGTAATTATGAAGGTTAATACAAAACGAAGGGCAAAGGTAACAACGGTATAGATGGCAGGACAATGCTATCAATAAACAATTGAATTTAGAAATATTAAATAAATAGAATGCTTACACGGAAATGTCAACCGGAAGATTACATCCCCCCTTCTCTTCGTAAGGAAGTAAACTTCATTGAAAATTGAGTTTACTGACAAAACACACATGAATAAGATCACCGCATGAGGGATCCATTTTTGAAAAGTTTGGGCCTCACAACATAAGTATGTTCCACACAACAATTTCAAAAACAAAAGAGAAAAAAAACAAAGCCAAACAAACATAAAGAAAGCATCAACCTTGTTCATCAATAACTGCGGGTTTTAATTCTTGAACATGCCAGGTCCCGGCAGGTTCGCCATCACTATCTTCCAATTCATAAACATAAGCACCAATCTTTTTCTTAACCTTATAAGGTCCTACGAATTTTGGAGCCAGTTTAGCAGATATGAATTTGGTTGCGTCGCTAAGGATCTTGTTACGTCGCTATACAAGTTGACCTATCTGGTAAGTCACATTTCTTCTACGCAGATTGTAGATGTGTCGAAAACGCTCGTAAACGAGACGAAGACGCTTTTTCACAGTTTCTCTTAATTTCTGAAAACCAGTTCTTCTCTTTTCCACTTGAGAATTTAAATTAAGCGGTTCGGATGCATTCACATCGATAAAGTATTCCTTACCATCGGCAACGTGTTCTCTACCAAAATTAATATAATAAGGGGTGAAACCGGTCGTTTCGCTGGTGGAAGTACGAATTGCACAAGCTTCAGTGGCTAATTGATTATCACAAGCACGATGGGTATCCTTGATGTATGAAACAATCATGGTTTTAATAACTCTGTTTGATCTCTGGGTAGGGTTTGCACGAGGATAATAAAAAAAAGTATAGAAACCTTCAGAGTTGTATTTTCGATATAAGGCTTTAAATTCTTTGCTTTTCAGTTGTGTTCCATTGTCACAAATTATTGATTGTGGAACGCCATAAATCAAAAAGATTCCTTCTTCTAAGTTTTTACACACACTCTTAGCAGTAGCGGAACGGACGGGAAATAAAACTACATACTTGCTAAAGTAGTCGCATACTACCAATAGATGAGTGTAGCCTTGACTTGAGCGGACCAACGGTCCTATAAAATCTATATTAATCATTTGCCATCGCCTACTAATTTCGGGACGACTACCCATTAATCCTGTAGGTAGTTTTTTTCGGGTTTCTGTTGTTGCAAATTGTACAACGATTGATATATCTGGTAATGTCGCTTTCCATCTGACGCCAATAATAAAGATTTTTAATTTTAGAACATGTCTTAAAGATACCCACATGTCCAGCTGTTGGACTATCATGATACCGTGAAAGGACCTCTTTGCGATGGTCTTTGGGAACTAGCAGTTTTCAAACGTCAGTCTCGTTGGCGAGTTCGGGTATACCAGGTTAAACATATTTGTATAATTTATTAATTTCAGTATGCCACTGAGGGTACTTTAAAGGAAATTCCGATATTTTGGTAATTATTTTTCTGTACCATGGGTCAGAAATGTTAGAAATTTCGTTGGCATTCGATTGAAGAACATCAACGACACAGGTACGGAACGCGATAAGAAGTCGGGAACGACATTGTCTTTGCCTTTCCGATGAATGATGTTGAAATCGTAGGGTTGCAGACGGAGAGACCACCGAGCTAACCTACCTTGAGGGTCCTTTAAGCGGTGCAACCACAGCAAAAAATGATGGTATGTGATAACCGTAAACGATACGTCATTCAAATAATGTCTTAATTTTTCCACAGCCCAGATAACAGCAATACATTCTCGCTCGGTAGTGGAGTATTTTCTTTCTTGGGTTGTCAAAGAACAAGATAAATAGCAAATAACATTATCACCTTGGTCGGATTCTTGGGGAAGAACAGCTCCGATGCCATAGGCGGAGGCGTCTGTTTGCAAAATAAACCGTTTCGCAAAATCAGGACAGGTCAAGATGGGGGTTGACACTAAACTCTCCTTAAGGTGATTAAATGCTAACTCACAAGATTCAGACCATTTCCAAATAGTCTTTTTTGTTGTCAAGTCGGTAAGCGGATGTACGATAGTAGAAAAACTTTTGATAAATCTCCGATACCAACTTGCGGTACCTAAAAATCGACGAAGTTCTGTAACAGTTTTTGGACGAGGTACATTCAAAATCGCACTAATCTTCTCGGGGTCGGGTCTTAATCCATTAGCACCTACAACATAGCCTAGGTATTTGAGTTTAGGTACACAAGATTTACATTTCTCCAAACTAATAACGAGATCAGCTTCAGCCAATCGATCCAGAACTTTTCCGAGAACTTCCAAATGAGTATTAAAATCTCCCAAAATCACAACCACATCATCAAGATACTGTAAGACAAAGGGTTGCAGGTCGGCACCTAAAGTGTTATCTATCAAGTGCTGAAACGTTGTAGGGGCATTAGTCAGACCAAAAGGCATCCTAGTGAACCTATAGAGCCCACGCCCTGGAACCGTAAACGCAGTAAAATCTTTAGAGGACTCAGCTAAAGGCACTTGCCAGTACACTGACTTAATATCAATTGACGATAAATATTGGGCATCACGTAATTGGTCTAAAATCGCAGATATATAAGGCAAAGAATAAGCGTCCTTAATGGTGACGCGATTTAGTTGGCGATAATCGACACAGAATCGGTAGGAACCATCAGCGGCGGCCCTAGGGCGGTGCGAGCGGTGCGACCGCACCGAGCGCCGTCATATGGAGGGCGCCGAAAACGGCTGAACGCCCGACTAGGTACCGATCGACTTACGCGCAAGTAGAGGTTGTAACGAATATATTTTCTGTAGTACTATTTTTGCAAGAATCACATCAGTACAATTTTATTCTGTGGTATTTAATTCTCGTATTTGATACTGTTATATCTGAAAGAAACAATTCCATAATGAAACAGGAAATCATGTCCGTTTAAATAACTTAAATGCTTTACCCAGAGATATTTAATAATAATATACACTCAAGAAACATATTTAAAAGAGATCTAGTCGTTTGTGTTGCCTAACTTGCAGGCGGATTATACCCTTTCATTCGTTAAAATTAGGATAGCGCCTGCGTGATACGGTCACGGGGTGATGCGCCACGCAGATAAGCATCCCGTACTTGTACGGTACGAATAACGAAGTCGGCCATTGCTTTTGAGAATGTAGTTCAGACTGCATCGTACAAAACAAATGGGTTCCCAGGCTTTGCATAAGTGGGGCCTCAGAATAGGCGTGATGGTGATAGTTTAAAAATTGTTCGAGTCGGTATTTGTTAACGGTAAGATCGCATTATTCAAATAATTTATAAAATATCTTTATTTCCTCAGCGCATGATGTAGTAAGATAATGATATATTCGAATAAAGAGATTGGAACAATGTTCGTTTGTTAAGAAACTACAACTGTTGTTTGGTATTTTGTTACAACCATTTAGTAAGCAGATTTCTGAAGACGGTTTCATTATATACAGGTATCAAACCTTTTTTTGTTATGTTTGTGAGACCTTGAGTGTGCTCACATAAATTAGATTCAGGGATTGCTTGGTTAAATTAAATTTTGTGCATAAAGAACAGCGTGGAAGATTATTGTTACGAAATGCTATTACAATAATTTTGTAAGATATGGAGAACATTCACTTGTTAAAAAGATGAAACTTCAAAGTCCATTTCCTGTTTTCTAGAAAATTACTTGCAGATGTCAAATTTTTAATAAGCTCATTATATTTAAATAAGTTGAACTGTTATTTGTCCAAGTTAACTGCACGTGATTCAAATTTTTTTAAGACATAAATTAAACTCAATGTGAAACATATGTAAGCCAATAAACAGATCTGAGTATTTGGTATCCGAAACTTGTTATAAAATATTATTAAACTTAAGGTCTTGTTATGTCAAGGCAGATGTATAAAGAATCCAATTTTATTATTTCATTTATGTAAACATATTTAAAAAAAAAATAACGAAAAGAGAGAAACTATATTAAATTTCATTTTTAGACTCAAGTTTTTTATTCCATGCACAATTAATTTTACTAAAATTTTTTAAAGAAAATAAATCTTTGAATAATGAAAGTAGACGAATGCTGAAGTAATTTAAAAAACACAGATATACTACAACTGATTTGTTCTAGGTATTCATTTTTGATTCAAATATCTTTGGTGTGGTAATCTTAACATTATCCACCTGTATTTATTAGTATGCTTTTTTTATTAGAAAGCACAAACAGTGTCTTTTTAATAGAAAGTTTGTTGTGTATTTTTTCTTTCAGGGTCTTCGAGATTGAAGAGGTTGTAAGTATGTTCCAGAGGTTTCCAGATGCATTAGTTCAGTAAGTTGTAAGTTTTTATTGTGTTTATATCCCATGAGTTTCTGTATCTTCTCATAGGAGTAATGAATTTTTAGTGTTATCATCCATACAGATACAGTGGCGCTCAACCCATTTTCTTTTTGTTAGTTTATTGTAGAGTTTAGACCATCCCCACACCCTTTCTCATTGCTCACCCTTGGGGTAATTCCCAGACTTAACCGCGAACCAATAAGGCTTCACTTGTATCCAACTAGTGGAGGCCATAAAAAAAAGGTTTCACTGACGCCACTAACGAGTGGAAGCAAAAAATAGTACACTGGCGCCACCAACGTGAGGCTCGATGGTCATTTAAAAAGAGTTTGCTCGATTGGTAACAGTAAGTTGTTACAATATCGTTTAACTATTGGCTTGTGGTAAACTCATAATAGTTTGGTTAAAAATTTTTTTCATAGTACTCATGTCGTGTCTGGAACCTCAAAATTTTATTCGATAGTTGTCTAAATGCTGTAGCAGGTATAAATTTGTATTAAAGTAAAATTTTCGTTATTTCAGAATTGAACTTGTTAAAAAAGGCAAAATACTTTTAAGTTGACATAACAATTTTTTTGAAAATGGCAGAAACATTTCAAATTGTGCATTTACTCAAGGAAGAGCTTGAATATGAATTGAAAATCCGTGGAATAGAAAGTGTCAGGCCTGTAGTAGAGAAGAGAAAAATTTTAGGTAGATTGTTAGCTAAGGAAGTAGGGAAACCTGATTGTTTGGTTGATCTGTCGGTATACAAAGTAGAATTCGATGAGGAGTATACAGAAATAAAAGCTACCATAGAGTCGATAAAACATCTGGTGTTATAATTCGAAGGTGATTCTGGAGATTCTATTTTTAAAAGAGTACTTTCAAGGCTTGTTCATGTATCAGGTCGAGTTAAATGTTTAAGGTTTCCGTCTGACAAGTCGAAGGAGGCAGAATTATCTAAAAAAGAATTATTAGCAACTATTCTTACTATAGAAGCAGAATTGTATGAAAAAGTGAAGGCAAGTACAGCATCGAACAGCTCAGGTGATGCAAGTCACACAACTCCACTCATAGTAGCTGCACCTGTACCAACTCTTTCATATCTTCCTCCACCAATTCCCATTAGTACTTGGTCAGTTAAGTTTTCAGGAAATCCTAAACAGTTGTATTCCTTTTTAGACAGGGTAAAGGAGTTGGCTCAATCGCGTAAGGTATCGGATAGAAATTTGTTTGAGTCATCCGTCGAATTGTTCGTTGGGAATGCTTTGGTGTGGTTTAGGAGTGTAAGAGATTCCTTAAAAGATTGGGAATCCCTGGTAAATCGTTTGAAAGAAGATTTCTTACCAGCTCATTTAGAAGATGAGATCTGGGAAACTATAAAGAATCGTCGTCAAAGGAGAGATGAACCAATTGTTTTATTTGTAGCTCATGTGGAAGGTTTATTTAGTCGACTACCCAACGCTCCAGCAGAGATTACAAAAGTTAGGATACTTAGAAATAATTTATTACCAGAATTTATATCGCAACTTGCTCTTTCTGATATAGAATATATGCCTACGTTAATAAAATTATGTAAAAAATTAGAGGAAGCCATGTTGTTAAAACAAAAATCAGTTTCCATTCAGTCGAGTAATTCAGCTAACTTTCGCAACAACGTTAAGTTACCAGTAAGAAATAGACAACAGGTTTATGTAAAAGATTTTTCTACATCGGGAAGTCGTGTCGATATTCAGAAGACATCTGCTCCACAAGTTCAAATTATAGGTAATGATAAGTCTTCACCAGTACCTGCTTCTGCTAGTTCTATGGGTTCATCAAAAATTATTCCAGGATGTTGGAATTGTTCGAGGCGTAGTCATTCATTTCGGTATTGTAGATTCCCTAAAAGAATTTTTTGTTTTGGTTGCGGTCATAGAGGAGTTACGCGTGATACGTGCCCATCGTGTTCACAAAACGAGTGAGGAGATGGATGTTGCGCGGCCGACATTCCATTCCTTCTCAAAAGACAGCAATTATGGTTTGTGAGCAGAAGAATTATTTTAGTAAAAAAGAGTGGCAAGATTGGTTAAGTGTAGAAAAAAAATTTTGTCATACTAATTCACAACCCAAGACTGATTCATTATTTATTGAAAAATCTGGTGATAATCGACCATATGTGATGGTTAAATTGTTTGGTATTGATGTCACTGGTCTTTTAGATTCAGGGTGTACTACTTCAGTGGTAGGGTCGCTCGCTATTCTTTTAATCGAGAAATTGAAGTTAAAAATTTTTAAGTCACAAAAGAAAGGTATATTTACGGCAGATGGGGCGTTGAAACCAGTAGAAGGAATCGTGGATTTGCCCATTTCAATAGGAAAGCAATGTCGCATCCTCGGTGCTTTAGTTGTGTCATCTTTACCACATGCTTTTATATTCGGTAGTGATTTTGCCAAGTTATTCGGATTGATAGCTGACTTTAGAAATAATTCGTGGCATGTACAAAGCGATAGTGAGAATATTATTCCGTATGTAGGCCCATCATCAGTCCCATTGAAATACAGTGATTGTCTACTCCACTTAGATGATTTGTCAATGGATCAGCGGTCTCGGGCACAAGCTGCTATCGATTCATTTCAAGAAATTTCTAGTGTTGATAAATTAGGACGTACGAATATGATGGAGATGAATATCGATACAGGAGATGCAAAACCTTTCAGAAAAAGACCTTATGTTATGTCCCCTTATATTAGTAAAGAGTTAGATAAAGAACTAGATGAAATGATTCGATTCAAAGTCGTAGAACCGTGTCAAAGTCCGTGGAATTCGCCCGTGTTGTTGGTCAAGAAGAAGGATAGTAAGGAATATAGATTTTGCTTTGATGGTAGAGCATTAAACGATGTTACAGTTCATGACAGCTACCCTCTTCCTAATATAGACAGAATACTAGGGATGTTGCGCAATGCGAATTATATTTCCAGTCTTGATTTGCGTAAATCATTTTGGCAGGTACCTCTTAGTGAATCGTCGAAAGATAAAACAGCGTTTAGCGTTATTTCGCGAGGGCAATATAGATTTGTGACGATGCCGTTCGGTCTAAAAAATGCTGCACAGACTCAACAGCGTTTGGTTGATGCAATTTTTGGTCCGAGGTTCGAACCATACGTTTTCTGTTACCTAGATGATATAATTTTATGTTCGTCGACGTTTGAAGAGCACTTGAAGTTGTTGTATGAAGTCAAGGAACGCATTCGAGAAGCAAATCTAACCTTGAATCTAGAAAAGTGCGAATTTGTTGTTGAATGTGATGCCAGTAATACAGGTCTCGGAGCTGTGTTGATTCAGAACATTAATGGAGAAGAACGTGTAATATCATATGCCAGCAAAACCCTTAATCGTGCTGAACGAAATTACTCAACAACAGAGAAAGAATGTCTTGCAGTAATCTTTGCCATTGAAAAATTCCGTTCATGGGTCGAAGGAGTTCGTACAGACCACTTTTCGTTGCTTTGGCTAAGTAATTTGCAGAACCCGACAGGAAAACTTGCTAGGTGGGCAGTAAGGTTAAGACAGCATTCGTTTGATTTAGTACACAGAAAGGGAAAGTTCAACGTAGTTCCTGACTGTCTTAGTCGTGCAATTCCAGAAGAACATCATATCGTAAATTTAATAGAGGTCAAGCTTAATAAATTAGAAAATTGGTATGTGTCATTACGTGATAAAATTTTGACGTCACCTGAGAAATACCCTCAATGGAAAGTTGAGAATGAGTTTGTTTTTAAGTTTATTCCGTCGAATTTGCCTTTATCATCTAACATCGTAGAGTGGAAATATTTAGTTCCGAAAGCGCAACGGGAAGATGTTGTCAGATCATGTCATGATCCCTCAGTTGCGGGACATTTTGGATTTTCGAAGACTCTTGCCAGAGTTCAGGAAAATTATTATTGGCCAAAAATGAGTTTAGATGTGTTGAAATTTTGTCGTGCATGTTTAGTGTGTGGTGCACAAAAGTCTTCTAATGCAGGTACTTTAGGTTTAATGGGAAAAGAGAAAGAAGCTAAATTTCCATTTCAGATAATTGCATTGGATCTTATGGGTCCATTCCCTCGTTCGAAATTAGGATTTAAATGGCTTTTGGTAGTCGGAGATTGGTTTTCAAAATATACAATTTTACATCCTTTACGCAGTGCAAAGTCGCACGTTATAGAACAGTTTATGGAACAAAAAGTTTTCTTAGTGTTTGGAGTGCCACAGTTCATTATTTGCGATAATGGTTCGAATTTAGCTGGTCGAATTTTTAGGTCGTTATGTAATAGGTTTGAAATCCAGAAAATATGGTATAATGCTGTTTATGCGCCGCAATGTAACTTTGTCGAGAGAATTAATAGAACAGTAGGGACAGCTATTCGATCCTATCTCGAAGAACATGATACCTAGGATACTGAGTTGGCACAAATCCAATTTGCAATTAATTCTGCTAAGCATGAGTCGACGTGTTATACTCCGAATTTTTTAGTTTTTGGCCGAGACATCCCCATCACTGGTAAGTTTTATGGTAGTGGATTTACAATCGAAAGTGATATCGAAATCATTCCTGGTAGTCGCCCATTATATACTTCAGATCGTCAAGGTATTTATAAGGTATTTGAAGATGTCCGAACAAAACTGCATTTAGCTTATGAACGTTCGAGTAATCAATATAATTTAAGGAGGAGAAATATTTCTTTTGAAGTTGGTAGTAAAGTGTGGAGGGCCAATAAAGTATTGTCGAGTGCGAGTAATAAGTTTTCTGCTAAACTTGCCCCAAAGTTTGTTTTAAGTATAGTTAAAAAGAAGTGCTCGAGTGTGGTATATGATTTGGTTAATTTGGACGGATCGAGAGCAGGTAGATGGCATATTAAAGATCAAAAACCCTATTCCGCCATCAGTCCAGACTATCCCCCAAAGGATTAATTCGTCATTTATGATTTTTTTAGTTGAATGGAGGCGAGTAGAGTATTTAGTGACGAATGAACCCCACATTTCCACCAGCATCCACATTTCCACACACATCTGGACCAAAAAGTTTTCTTCGACTAACCATTTTTCATCTTTCAAGATAAATATATCTTAAATTTTTCATCTTTCGAGATAAATGAGCATCCTCATTCCCACACACGAGATAAACCTATTTTTAAGATTTTTTACCGCTAACATTCTGGACCAAATAGTTTTCTTCGACTAACCATTTTTCATCTTTTGAGATAGACCTATCTTGTTTGGTATCAATTAATATTAGAATTTTCTCAGCTACCCAAATTTTTAAGAATTTTTTAGATTGCATCATCCCCAATGGAGCTACCCTAATTTTGAGATTTCTTACCTGTAGCGACTTTTGAGCGTTCTTATAAAATTTTTATACATGCGATACATCTTGTTAGTCTAAAATTTTATGTAGAATCCAAATCTGCAAACAGATTTAATATAGGACCACGCCCTGCAAAATTACACACATACCCTCTGCGAGATAAATCTTTCTCCACATTTCCACCCACGAGATAAACCTACCTTGTTTAGTATCAATTAATATTAGATTTTTCTCAGCTACCCAAATCTCTTTAAATTTTTCAGATTGCATCATCCCCAAGGGAGCTACCCCCATTTTAAGATTTCTTACCTGTAGCGACTTTTGAGCGTTCTTATAAAATTTTTTATACATGCGATACATCTTGTTAGTCTAAAATTTTATGTAGAATCCAAATCTGCAAACAGATTTAATATAGGACCACGCCCTGCAAAATTACACACATACCCTCTGCGAGATAAATCTTTCTCCACATTTCCACCCACGAGATAAACCTACCTTGTTTGGTATCAATTAATATTAGATTTTTCTCAGCTACCCAAATCTCTTTAAATTTTTCAGATTGCATCATCCCTAAGGGAGCTATCCCAATTTTAAGATTTTGTACCAAGATCAATTTCTAATCACCTCTCCTTTTTAATATCTACAATCCTTTAACCAAACACGTAGCAGTATTAACATAAATTAAGCATGCGAAAATTTAATAATACATTTTATTCGATTTACAGTTTAATAAACTAATTACAATTTTTACAAAGTATAACATTATTTCCTGTGTGTAGCCGAATCCAAGTAGTTTAACCTGTAACAAAAAAAGATTAATGTGTTGTTTAAATAGACCTGTAATAAAAAAAGATTAATGTAAAAAAGAGGAAACGTGTTTTCGGTTAATAAGACATATTATCGTTAATCTAACAATATGTTTTACCGTCCAGCGACACCACGTGGAGGTAAACACATTCCAATGTAATGGGTTTTAAATATGTGAATGGGAAGGTCAACTTTTACGTAATCATCGCGTGGTTAATAATTAAGAAAGCTGTATATAATTTCTTTTTAAACGTGTATATCTTCTCCAAACAAATGCGGTTATTACAATAGGAAAGTACGCTAAATGCAAGTCAATTAACAGCAATTAAATATTGCTTACTGACCTACCTTAATTAGGTTGCTGTGCTATTAGAACCAGGGTATGCAGACTTTAACACCTCCATATCGCACGCTTTACACAGATGTTAGTTGTTTCGTACAAGACCCTTTAACAGCTGGCGGAGCTGAACGTTTACTGCTTAATGACATACCGTGCTGTTTTTCCTTGTGTCGCTGTAAGTTGTCCATTCTCGTAAAAGCGATACTGCAAGACCCAGAGTTTAAGTACTTTGCTGCCGACGGATGTATAAGCTTAACCGTGGACGATGTTACACCACGACATTTGTTCTGGAGCCGTTTGAGAGCATCCCTCCTGGTAAAGTAGACGTGACAGGGCTCGCATTTAAAAACGTTTAGTACAAAACAAAACCCGCACTATAGCACTTTGGTTAAACTTGTAAGCGAACTAACTAAAAAGCTTACTCAAGCGTACCTGATTTATGTTGCTTATAGAATGCATACCGAAGGTTTCCGAAGACGACCGAACGATGTTGAGGATTCAGCGGGGAACTAAATGATGTCATAATCCTCGCTGCTCGTCCAATACATTTAGCGCCAATGCATGCACCTGGTTCGCTTCGTCGATGGTGCGAATGTTGTTAGTAAAAACATTGGAAACGTCTTCTATGTTATACGGATCGCGTGAATATTAAAAATCCAAAAGGGTGGTAGCACACGCACACAAGTTGTCTGCAAGTCGTGCTGTAGAAGATGCAGTGCTACTATAACCAAAAACACTTTAAACCATTACTAAGAAATTACCAACTTGCTGTCTACAGGATACTTACTAATAAAGCAATTTAATTTTAAATAACTTCTACGTCATACTTTAGGAAATGGTAGGCTTGAATATTTTCCAAATGAATCACCAAGCGAAAGTATATGCTTAGCAGTATTAAAATTAACCATTAATTTCCAATTTTTACGACCGTGGTTAATTATAGATTAAAATTTAATTTGTTCGCGTTCGAGCTTCTCGTAAACTAACATATTTTATAGTAACAATGCGCTGTATAATACATGCATACCCCTTCTCTGCGCTACTGCTATTCTTGTAATTGCTAGAAAAAGTCACTCTCCTTTTTATTGTTAGGACCGATGCAAAGCATCATTTTTTTATACTTTCTATAGCACATCGCGCACTTTTTTGTCTGATAATTAAATTTTGCTTCTGTAGGCTTTTACACTTTCGCATAGCGGTCGATCGCACGTAATGATTTCTAGAACCGGTAAGTACTTGATATCGTCCAAATAGAGAATTAGATGCTCGATGTCTGTCAACTTCCAATTCCCTCGTAAAAGGTAGAAAAACTCGGTCAATCATCCATCTAACTTAAACTTCGACCCGCTCCTGTTCTGATAAATTTCCAAACATTTTTCAAACGACAATGGGCTGAGAATTTTTAAACCTCCGAGAGATCTATAAGTCGTGATCAATTACACGTTCGAGCTACGCGTAAACTGACATATTTTGTAGCAACTGTATAATACATGCATACCCCTTCTCTGCGCTACTGCTATTCTTGTAGTTGCTTGGAAAAGTTAGTCGCTCTTTTTACTGCTAGGGTCGCTAAAAAGCACCATTCCATACTTTCTTTATAAGTGTTGCACATCGCGCACTTTTTTGTCGGTTAATTAATTTTTGTTTACGTAGGCCTTTACACTTTCGCTTATTTAAACATCTAATACGACCGATTAACCATTTTCGATTATTCTAACGGGGAACCACCATACATCCCACCGCACCGTTCTTTTTGAATCCAACGATCCTATGGGTTTCCGCACACTAACACCTGACGTATCTTTCCTACTATTTGTTAAACAAAAACTACCGGTATCGCCATTGTGGACGTAAACAGATGTTTGTGGATGTGTACGAGAATACATTAACCAGTCTAAGCTATTTTATTTAGTCCACGAAAATTATTATTTTTCTAAACCATAATTAATAATCGCCTTTATAGGTTCCACATTTCGACCATTTCCCAATGACTGGTGCTGCGTACATGGAAACTTTAATTTCTTATTAGAGAGAATTCGTATTCTCCCACGCACTGCTACGTAGTTGCATGTCCATTCCTTTTGGAGGTATATGCTCGTTATAGGGTGTAAGACCCTCGGTTTTACTTAACTACAATTCGTGAGATTCAAATATCTTTGGTGTGGTAATCTTAACATTATCCACCTGTATTTATTAGTATGCTTTTTTTATTAGAAAGCACAAACAGTGTCTTTTTAATAGAAAGTTTGTTGTGTATTTTTTCTTTCAGGGTCTTCGAGATTGAAGAGGTTGTAAGTATGTTCCAGAGGTTTCCAGATGCATTAGTTCAGTAAGTTGTAAGTTTTTATTGTGTTTATATCCCATGAGTTTCTGTATCTTCTCATAGGAGTAATGAATTTTTAGTGTTATCATCCATACAGATACAGTGGCGCTCAACCCATTTTCTTTTTGTTAGTTTATTGTAGAGTTTAGATCATCCCCACACCCTTTCTCATTGCTCACTCTTGGGGTAATTCCCAGACTTAGCCGCGAACCAATAAGGTTTCACTTGTATCCAACTAGTGGTGGCCATAAAAAAAAGGTTTCACTGACGCCACTAACGAGTGGAAGCAAAAAATAGTACAAGGTAACCAAACTGAAACAGCATACTGTTTCATGAGACATGATACTGAAACACTAGAATGTACTGAAACCCCATACCGAAACAGTGAAACAGCACTCGCCTAGTTTTATATTTCCACAACTAAAAAACAATATGTTTTAAACAGAGCTCAGGATATGTGAACTTCAGGACACCTGTCGCACTGTAAGAAGGTTTAATAGCAGTTAAGTGTATCAAGCACTTATAGGTTTTAATACATTGATTATTGTGCTGCTCAAGATTGGTCAATTATTACTTTATAAGCAGTCAGAATTCAGTGAATGTTTTACACGTAGTCATCGGGTAATTTATAATAAGGCTGCTTCAAAGCAGTCATTTTTTGTAAGAAGTTTGCGATTGCTTTCTTTTTGTATTAGGTATTTTACAGTTTCTAGTTTTGATTTATAAAAGAAAGAAGTGTTTTTAAGAAAAAATATAGGTTACTGCAGTAATTGAAACGTAAGACATACCAACTAAATTTATTTACATGACTGTTTCATATTTTCCTATGGCCTGCTAGTGCTCTACGCGCAAGCGACGAACGTAGAAGCGGTGAGAAGAACGGGTGAATGAACATTTGTTTCGTCAGTCACAGTCGCTCGCAAATATCGTCTGTTCGCGCACGGGTGTATTTGGATTTTGATATACCTACTTACTTGTGTAACGTGTAATTATTAAATTGTTATTTATTAGCTTAAATGTTACTAGAATTGTTGTTTTTCTGCCGATAAAACTACAGTACAGACACATTTCAAGCACGGTTCAACTCGGTTCAAGTAAGTATTTATGCGTGTTAGAGATAGATTTATTAATTCTGATATTCTGTTCGAATAATATCAAAAATCATAAATTACGACAACTGCCGTGGAGTAGATCCTATTTATTTACATAATATAAATGTATTTCTTACAGAAAATAAACATGCCGCTTAAAAAAAAACTATCAGGATCTCAGAACCTAAAAGAAAAAGCAAAACTAGAGGATACTGAGAAAGCTGCAAAAGCACTTGCAACATTTTTTAAATCATCATCATCAAGCGTTCAACACACAGGAGAAGACAAAGAAGCTGATGAACATGAAGAGAAAAACACTGAAGATGATGTTACTCCTGGGACCTCATCTGAAGTTATTATAGAAGATATACATCATATACCATCCACATCTTCTATAATAACTTCAGATGCAGCATGCCTTCAAGATGAAAGTGATATTTCAAAATGGCCGCCGCTTATTCATTCGTCCACACGAGACGAAATAATTATTCGTGGACCTGTACGCAAAGAAATAAACAACGAAGAGTACCCTAGAACATATGATGGGCGTCATTTTTCCAATATACATTTTCAAAGAGTAATGCCAAATGGGGAAACTTTTAATAGAAGATGGCTTGTATACTCAAAATTAGCAGACAAGGTATATTGTTTTTGCTGCAGTATATTTAATCGAAATGTCCACTCTAATTTGGGAAAAGATGGATTAGACGACTGGAGACACTTGTCGACACGTCTCAAAACTCACGAAACATCTACAGATCATCGACGTGCTATTGGATAGAAACTTCGATTAGACTGAAAAATTTCAGTGGAATAGACAAACACTTGCAAAAACAGATTGAAGACGAAAAATCAAGGTGGACCGCTATACTGGAACGAATGATGGAAATAGTATTCTTCTTAGCAGGAAATAATTTGTCGTTCAGAGGAAGCTCTGGATCTGAAACTTTATACACTAATAATAATGGCAACTTCCTGGGTTTGGTGCAACTTCTAGGAAAATATGATCCTGTGATGATGGAACACCTTCGCCGTATTGTTGGTAAGGAGACTAATGTCCACTATTTCAGCAAAAGAATTCAAAACGAGTTAATTGGCTTACTTGGAAGTGAAGTTCGAAATACAATTTTGACTATGATTAAGTCATCCAAATACTTCTCTATCATACTGGACTGCACTCCTGATGTAAGCCACGTTGAACAATTATCAATAACTTTCCGTTTTGTTGGCACTAATGGAGAAGAAGTGAAAGTACGAGAGTGTTTCGTTGCTTACAAGCCGGTAAGTGACTCTTCAGGAGAAGGGCTCACTGGCCTTTTTCTTGATGAAATTGTGCATGAAGTTGACTTGGATATGAACGATTGTCGAGGTCAAGGGTACGATAATGGCGCCAACATGGTAGGAATAAACAAAGGTGTCCAAACCAGAATTCTGAACCAATATCCTCGAGCATTTTTTAACCCATGTGGCCGTCACAACTTGAATTTGGTGGTGGCAGATGCAGCTAAATCATCCGTTAAATCGGTCTCTTTATTTGGATTTCTCCAAAGACTATTTGTATTATTTTCTGGATCAACAAAGAGGTGGGAAGTCATACCCAAACACATAGAAGGACTATCACTGAAAAAAGTTTGCGAAACTCGTTGGGAGAGTAGAGTTTCTAGCCTTGCATCTGTTCGCTACAATTACTGTTCAGTTCGTGATGCTCTTTTGAATCTTCACGAAGAAACGAATGATTCAGTTGCTGCATCAGAGGCTTTGTCACTGATTCAGTATATGGAGCAATTTGAATTCTTAGTTACATTGGTGGCTTGATATGATATACTGTTTCAAGTAAACATTGTAAGTAAAGCTATGCAGTCTGAAACTATAGATTTATCAAACGCATCGCAATTGCTGAAAAACTGCTCGGAATTTGTGAAGCAGTACCGGACTGATTCATCTGCTCAAATAACAGCTAAGGAAATAGCTTCTGAGGCTGGAATAGATTCCACGTTTAAGCCAGTCCGATCCCGGAGAAAGAAGCGATTATTTGAGTATGAAGCTGGAGATGAAACTACAACAGATCCCGAAGAACTGTTTAAAATTAACGTCTTTTACCCTATGATAGATACAACTGAAAATGTATTGGTAACTCGGTTTGGACAATTATCCAAATTCATTGATACATGGTCTTTTTTGTATAACATCAAAATAATTCCTGATAAGTCTTTATTAGAAAAAGCCTGTGCAAATTTGCAAATGATTTTAACCGATGGGGAAAAATGTGATGTGTCTAGTTGCAAATTGGTTGAAGAACTTTTGAGCCTGAATCCATTATTAAAAAACCTTGAATCAGCAGAGCCAATAAAAGTTCTTCAACTTATTAAAAAAAATGATTGGCAGGATATTTTCCCGAATGTGTTGACAGTGCTGCGAATTTTGCTGACCATCCCTATAACTGTCGCCAAAGCTGAACAAAGCTTTAGTAAATTAAAACTAATTAAAACGTACTTACGTTCGACAATGTGTCAAGAAAGGCTGTCAGATCTTGCAATTCTATCGATAGAAAATGACATTGCCCAAGGATTAAATTATTCCGATTTAATAAAAAAATTCGCAAACGCAAAGGCAAGAAAAGTGATTTTCTAGTTTCTACGTTTTTAATTAAATAAATATAGTCAAACTAATATTTTTTCCTTTATTCTCTTCTTCTCGTCAAAAAAATTGACACGAAATAAAGAACATAAATGTAAAATTAATTAGGTATGTTATTTTTTCGTGTCTATGTAAACTGGGGCGTCACCATAAGATCTCGCACCACCGAAAAGTTTAGCTAGGACCGCCCCTGGGAACCATCCTTTTTCGGAACAAGACAGACAGGTGATGACCATGCACTTTTGCTAGGTTCAACTATTCCCGCTTGTAACATTTCATTTAGTTCATTATCTATGATTTTCTGTTTAGCCGGGGATACAGGGTAGTATCTTTGTTTAATAGGTTTCGTATCAGGAGTGATTTCAATGACATGTTCAGTGGTGGTGCACAAACCTAAGCCAACTCTGATTATTTTTAATTTATTCGAAATTAAATTATTTAACGCATTGCGCTGATCAATAGATAATTAATCAGGATTATTTAAACTTGCAATGTGAGGAATTTTTGGTTCATTGTGAAAATGCCAAATGCCTTCCTTTAAATTAGGGACAATACCCATTAATTTCCAAAAATCAATATCAAGTATTATATCGTGACACAATTAGAGTACTACTAAAACATTCACAATGCGTAATTTATCTGACAGTTGTATAGGTGTGGCTACATAACCTAAACTTTTACATATTTGTCCGTTAGCAACTGTACATTCAGTTGGCGACTCAATTAAAGTGAGTCCGAGTTTCAATAATAATTCGTAACCAGGTAGTCCTACAACAGTTTGTGTAGCACCGCTATCTACAAGAGCTAAAATAGGATATACCACAACTTTTATTTTCACATAGGGTCTCTGATCACCTTGAACATGCGAGAGAACATAATCAAGTAAGTTTTGCGCAGGAAATTGATCAGATTTAAATGTAATTGATTTACATGGATTAATATTTTCAGAATCGAATTTAGGGAAAGTCAAGCTTTGAGACGATTCGAGGTTAACCACTTGACTTAACGGCTTCCTCGCGAAAATTTAAATGAGTATTGCACCCGGGACAGGTGTGAATAGTGAAATCGTGTTTACCACATTTATAACAGAATAATTTCTTTGGTTCCGTGCCATTTGCACTAGTATGACCTAAACGTGAACAATTCCAACAAACTACAGTTTTTGAATTAAGTGATGTCTCAACTGCAGCAGGCAACGCAGATGCAACTTCTGACACTGCTTTAGTTTTGCAAACAAATGCAAAATCTGGTTCGACACAGTCGCTTTTTCTACAAGGCGGCACATAATGACTTCGAGTTTTAAACATTCTTCTTCTAATTCACGTAACGAATTAACGGATGCCAGTTGTGCGGTGTAAAAAGGACAAGATTTCTTGAAATAATATCTAATTTTACATCATCGGGTATACTGCCATATCGTCGGAACATTGACTTCATAATTGACAAGTATTCCACGACATTTTCGAAGGGATCTTGAGTTCGCGACAAAATTTCCTTAAATAGTCGACGCTTGTAATCAGGAGGTTTAAAATGTCGAATTAATAAAGATAGGTCGTGCCAATTAGTAAATTGGTGACGATTACTCCTGTACCATAATAAGGCTTTGGATTCAAATAAATCTACAGAACTTTCAAAAAGCTGTAAATCGTAAACACCACGAGCAACTTTAAGCTCATTTACTCTTTCTAGAAAATTATGAACACTAAGTCCAGTAGGATCTCCAAAAAATTTTAAGTTCCATTTAACCTTGGGTGTATGATGACCTTTAAAATTGGAACTAGAGGCAGGATTACTAGAAACAACACTATCTGAAAGATTAGGGACTTCTACAGTTCCATCTGTAGCTAACGTTTGAGTAGCAAACATTGCAGGAAGGGCGATAAAATCTGACGCTGTGTGTCCATCCAAATTGTCCATAAGTGTAAGAATGGCTGGTAACAACTGATTATATGTCTTGGTTTGTTCGGGGGTTAACGAAGAAGTATCAGTGAGATTAATTCTTTTTAATAAAAAAACAAGACGCAAACGAATGGTAGCCAAAGGTGAGTCCAATTTCTTCAGATATGCCTTAAGTTCAGTTAATTTAATTCTAATAATTTCAAATTCTTCATCAGGTTTTAATTTCAAAGTTGGGTAAGATAATGATTTATCCAATTGTTCCATTTTAATTAAGGGACGGAGACATGTTCGCATATGGTCTACAGTTTCAGTGGTAGCCATATCACACCGCGAATTAATAATTCAAAACACAGCTCATCTTTTCTTAAACGGTTGAGGTCTAATTCAGCCATTATATACTAAGCAAACAAAAACAAATCTATACACACAAAAATATATCACTACACAACTTCAATGTTACTGTTTCTCCACACGAAAATCGTTCTAATCACAAAACATCAAATAATACTCAAATATACCGCAGAACTTGTGAAACAACAAAATAATAATGAAAAGAGCACGCAAATGTAAAGGTTATACAAATTGACATAAACACAAAAACAAATTCTGTAAATAGAAATTTTGGTTAACTTCAAGGGCACTAATGAATATCGATTATTCGAGAAAACGCCAAAATATTTAAAACGGGAACACATAAAAAATCAATGCAGGTTTTCAAGACCACACGCGTTGGGTGCGCCAATTTTTGGATGTCACGGAAAATTTCAGTCAAGTTAACGGCCACTAGAAAAGTGCTTAGGTAGCGGCTTTTGGGTTGGTGGTGGTGACAACTTTTGCTCCGGCTTAGTCAGGGTGAGACTCTAATTCAGGGTAGATCAGAAAAAGTATAGCACCGATTATATTAATGAAGGTCAGCATTGAATCAGAACCTGGACAGGGAATGCCAAGGCGCCAGGAACTGATAAAAATAAAGGAGCGTATGAAACCTAAACTATTAGTTCCAACAGACTTCGAAAGAATCTCCTTCCAGATCATAAATATAAAACACGCAACTTCACAAAATAACTATCTTTAATATCGTATCGGAACACAAAAACAAATAATGACAAAAATTCTAAATACCAGTTGAATTTCAATATTACCTCAATTATGATTAATTCAAGCCTAGAAAATACAAAATTTGTCAATATTATCATAAGTAATTCCGCACGAGTGCATATCAGGAAAGAATAACTTTTAATTTGCCACTCACTTTAATGTTACTAAAATTACTCACGTACTCATATGCCCTTGTCCAAGAATTAATGTAATAGTACGTAAAATGCATCATAAATTAAGTGCTCGGTGTTCTAACCTCAATTTCAACTAAGCACCTCGTGGAAGCAATCTCTAACAATAGTGTAAATATTAGATACCTTAACGTACTGTTGATATATTTCACTAATAATCTTAATAAATCACCCTAGGCGGTAAAGAGGGTGCCTAGAAATATACTAAAGGTTGGTTTTAAATATTAAATTTTGTACATAAGTATTGCAGAATTTTGATTGACGTAGATGTACTTCATAAGAACAGCAATAGCTCAAATTATTAATATTAAGTACGCGTAAAAGAAAATAATATTACTACAATGACACAAAATAAGCACAAACACTAACGAATAATAATACATAGAATAATCTTACTCAATGATTAGCTTCTGTACGTAGTTATCTCACATCAAAGGTCGTCGAAGTCCCAGGCTGCTGGAATGGTAACCCAGAGTAACGATAGCTGATCGGCAACGCAAATAAATGAGAAGTTATAAAGTTGGTAGTGCGACAACGTTCTTGAGATAAAAGAGGCAGGAGCATAAACAGAATGAAGAGCATACGCATAACAAGTACTATGAGAAGGCGTAGGAAGGAAAACTAAAAACCCTAAAATTTAATATTAGAAATCAAGTTGCAAAGAAAATTGGGATATTAATTACCACGTAGGTGGGTCAATTAAACGTGCACTAACTGATTTAGAAATAACAGGATGCTACAATATTGAGATTTCAATAACGAACATCTGCACCTACAAAAACTAAGATAATAAAATTTAATCTATTTCAATTCATACCAATTATTAACTATGATGATGAATTTAAATCCACTATAAGTGAAAGTCGAAGCTTGCAAAAGGCAATCTAGAACCATAAAACCAAAATTGCCCAACTCCAATATTAATTTGTCGGTTTTGTCTAAATCCGTAATTAATACGATCATATTGGCAGAAATTCAACCTTCACCAACAACGATCGAAATATGAATGCCTCTTATCCGCAAGGACAAGAGCAAAGTACTGCTTATTATCATATTTATAATTTTAAATGCAGATAAATAACGTAAATTTGAGTACACAGCAATAACAGGTAATTATGAAGCTTAATACAAAATGAAGGGCAAAGGTAACAACAGTATAGATGGCAGGACAATGCTATCAATAAACAATTGAATTTAGAAATATTATATAAATAGAATGCTGACACAGAAGTGTCAACCGGAAGGTTACAACTTGTTGTAAATTGGTAAACGCGTTAACAGTAGCCCGCTAAAATAGTTTTAATAATGCAAACATAGTCAACAAATTTAATCAAAATGAAACAAAAATAGAAATTGAATATGTATCGAACTTATAAAAAAATTATGTTAATAAGGGTTGCGTTCATAAGACACAAGAGTTTGTAAACTGTTACCGATATTTCTGCTGAGAACCTACCCTACAAGCAAACATTTTTAGGAACAGTCGCCAATTTTTTAGTGGGCAAAATTTTACGCTGACTTGCCAAATCAGTTTAAAATGATGGCGTCTGATGAGTAATTATTAACCAATTTTACCTAGTAACACTAGAATGTTGTTGTGTACACACATTTGCAATACCATGGACTACAAGGCTACCTAATGTATCATTGTTATTATTTGTCAGCGTTCTCTAATTATGACATTTACCTAATTAAGGATATATTGCAAAAAAGTGCGTAACTGAATCAATTATTATCATAAGCGTATTTTGTATTATAATATATTAAAGAGTACAATTGAAAGTTTAGGTATTCAAAAAAATCTTCTTGCTCTAATTGTTATTAGTAAATAATATAGTCAGATGTGCTTATATGGCGATCCTGCCAGCCCTAGAATTGTCTACACATTATTTATTAACTAGCCGCTTGGAGAAATTGGAGATAAATTATGGAATTATGGAAAGGATTCAGCTAAGTTATGTATGCCATGATAGACTGAAAGTAATTAACTAAATTAAGTAGATTATTCATCCCTCTATCCGCTAATTCTGTTTTTAAATTTTTTGCTACAACCTATTGTTAGCCATAGCTTTAATATAACTCAGTCGTATAAGATGTCAATCAATATTGTTTTTTTTCAGATACTCAAATCTCATAGAATATTTCAAATCGAACCACCTTTACTTATTTAGAGATCAATCTTTTACAAACTATACCGTGTATATCTATAATCTATTTCTAAATGGCATAGCTCTGTTTCGCGGTGGTATCCAAATAAGTTTATAGATTTGGATAAGCGAATTTATAGGTTATTTTGGTTGAGTTTTTATTAAAAAAATATACGAAAATAATACTACTTTAAAGGCTACTGATATGGATTGTAGTAAGTGCTAAAGCAAACTGTCTTCTTTGAAAATTTATAAGGAGACCAATGTAGCTTTCCCTCCAACTATTAGGATGATAATTTTGATATGTCGAAGTACTATGACGAACTCATTTGAACATGTTGAAATACTATAACAATCTTATTTTTGATATGTCGATTTACTTTGACGAACTTATTCGAACTTGTGCGGGATACATATTGGGTTTTCATACCCTTTTCAATATTTTTCAGACTTCCATTATCAATAATATATCTTATTCTGCGTGCTACATTATTTTCACTTTGCAGTAAAATGTAAGTTTAACCTTTCTATCTTTCCACGATCCTTATCCACCGCCCTCTTTTGAGTTAGGTTACATGATTTTTCTGATCACAAACCTTGGTTTGATCTACCACCTCTTACCACCCACTTCCCCTCACCAAATCCCTGCCTTTAATTACCCGCACTCAGATAAGCTCGACTAACCTAGATTATTTGACCAAGAAATATAACAATTTTGCAATCTCGATAATTATATTTGCTTTTTTTCTAAATTGTTCCAGATTTATGATTAAATAATTAGGACTATCTCGGTAATAAGAGCATGCTATTGCAAGATCTAAGCAGCGCTATGTTAACTTATACTATTAGAGTTCGTAGATGTACTTGATATCCATTATAGAATAAATTGTGGTGTACGCTGTAGTGATCCGTAATGTTTCTAAGTCGATTCTCATTGGTTGATAACTATTGAAAATATTATAGTGTACATTCCGATATTTGAAGGTATTTGTTAGAATGACTCAGTAACCACTTACAGGTTTTTGAACACATTCCGTGACGTCAGAATTTACGTTATAAGGGGAACATGTGTAGGGATGATCAATTTAGTCGACAGCGTTAAAAGGATTTAGTTTTCAAATTTTAAAAATGGAAGTCGAAAAGCTTTACTTGGCGATTTTATTAAAGTTAATGTTTTATAAGTTAATAATGTAGTTGCTATTTAAAGTAATGTGATTACATCCTGTAATTCCAGCTTTGTTTTGAATGTGATGTTGGTACGTATTGTAAAACCGTTATTTATGTAAACATTGAAGGAAATATTTCTGTGATATCTGTTCTTTTTGTGATAGAATTTGATGTATAACAATGCTACCTTGCCGGTTGTTTTACGTATGATGTGTAATATGTAATTTTCATGTAGATTTACGATTTTATTGAACATGTTTTATGTATAAAGGAGTGTTGTTTGGTTTAGCACCCGACAATTAATATTTATTTATTTATTTTGAAACTTTTCTTGTTTCACTACGCTGGGCGTTAGTGAAACTCAATTAAAAGGATGTTCATTCTTTCTTACAAAAGTCGTGCAGATGTTGTTTTATCCGTATTGATACAATTGACTTTTGAAGACTTCCGCACTAGCTCTGAACTCTATCTTCAGCGGTTTAGAGAGACTATCAGGGGGGTTGTTAATTAAATACGGATGTGTAGGGCGACACTGTACTTAGATAATGTGTAAAACAAGAAATACCGCTAAGAAAAATACAGGAACCTCAACGAGTATATTCTGTTGTAGAAATACAAAATTTTGTATTTTTAATGGTACTACGTTTATCCTGAAATAAAATAAAATACATAAAATAATATTAGAGACATTACATGTGATTTTCCAATGCTCCACCCGAAGGTACTACATTGGCCAGGAAGCGAGTTTTTTTTACCTGGAAAATTTTGAATTTTGCCGAATCCTTGCTGTTCCAAGCAAGGTAGGGATCTTTAACGTGCGTGACAACACTCACACACGGGACCTCCATTTTACCTCTCATCCGAACGAGGGTGTATTTTTGCGAAAAATGCTCGCCTAACATTTTTCAAGCGAACCGTGTCGGGATTCGAACCCGGGACCTAGGGCGTAGTAGTCACACACACACCACTACGCCACGGAGCCGCCTAATATTAGAGACAGCAATTTGCGCCTCAAAATAAAATCAAATAAATCAGACAGGTTTTATACATCAATGATTTCTTTCTTTTGTGTTATAGTGCATGGACACTTTAATTATTAAATTTTTTTTATGCACATCTTGTAATACTTTTGCTTAAGGGCTTCCTTGAATGTAATTAACGTTGTTTAAATGAATAAAGAAATTAAGACGGCTAAGTAAGTATATATATATATATATATTGCTGTAATTATAGGGGTAATTTAGAGGTAGGTTAAGTCATTGGGGTCGTAGAATAAACAAGGGAAACTCCCAAGTAACAGAAGCACAGAATTACAGATATTAGAAGAGTAAATAGGTCATTATAAATAATATTAGTTGAGAGAACACTGCATATAGCAGTACAAGTGATTAGAACACATATCCAAGAGCAGCTGCGAGCAAAGATTAGAATTTAAAAATGTAGCAAAACGCATTGAAAATAAATCAGTAAAAAACCTGCATGAATTGGCTAGATAAACATTCAAAAAGTGCGCTAATATATCACCTTAAACGCGCGCAGAAATTATGCATTATTTAAAAGCGTACGTGATCTAAAAGAATCACATTTGTTCAAAAATCCAGTTTATTAGGAAATTGGAATTTCTTGATAAATTTTATGAAAAGCTATAGACATCTTGAAACGTATCAATAGATCTTTAAAGGGAATAAAATCTCGTTTTGCTGGCTTGATTTTCTAAAAATATGACAGATGTAAATAATTTAAAAAGGGGAGAATATATTCATGGTCAAATTGTAAATATTTAATCATTATACTGTGTATTTAGAATTGCTTTATTTAATTGAATCAGCTAGTCGAGGCAAAGAAAATTATAAATTAAAATTTTTACAAGTGCTTGAGTAACAGGGGTTAACACAGCAATTTATGACATGCCCAAGCCGTGGGACGAATATCACAGCATAAATACATATATATATATATATATATATATATATATATAAAGGAAGTCACGGTCGTAACTTTGTTAGTACTTAAATTATAAGGGGTGTCGACCTAATTATTGAATGAAACAGTTCTTTATATCATTCTTTTTATTAAAGTTCTGTTAATTTTATCCAAGCTTTCGTTGTCAATTGGACAACTTCATCAGGGATCTAAAAATTGTGATACATTGGAAAACAATATTCTAAATCGATTACTTACATTAATCAATTCTTTTCATCACAACCATACAAATATAACAATACTTAACATTAAATGTCAAATATCACAGTAAATATCATTCTCAAAAACATTATTCTTACATTATTTATGTATCAGGTTGTTGTTTACCTCGTGCTGGGTTGGATTAAAAAGGATGTAAAACGAGTATAACTTTTAATATAAATTAATTTTGCCATATCGTATGTCAGGTGATCAAGTTAGATAGTAACTTGTCAATTTCTACATAATCGAGTACGTTCCTATAAACGTGTATGTTCCAAATGTCTTTATTGGTTAATGTTCATTCCTACTCTCGTTACGATTGTCTTGTAAATGTAGTAGGTAGGTGTAAATGTTACTTAGTTGTTGTGTGTCGTTTTTTTTATTAATTTCAGCTTTTTGTTTCCATATATGGTACATTTCTAGAATTAATCTCTTGTTATAATTCAATTGCTTTGTAGAATTTTTGGATTGTTCCAATCAATCGTATGATCGAGGTTGTTCAAAATATACTCTGCTAATGCGCAGCGATTTTTATTAGTTTGAATATCACTTTTGTGACATGACAGTCGTTGTTTTAACAAGGTACTAGTATGTCCAATATATTTTTGTTCACAGCTACAGGTTAGTTGATATACTAAATTTGATTGGTATAACTTTGGTGTTTTACTTTTTGGTTTGCTATACAATAATGCTCCAACGGTATGGTTGTATTTATATGCTACTCTTACGTTTTCATCTTTAAACACTTTTCCAATCTTGTTAGATAGTCCTGTAAGATACGGTAAAACTATATATTTAATTTCCTGTTCTGTTGGTGTCGATCGATGTACTATATGTATTGTATCGTTATCTTGTAGTAAGTTATTAATTATTTTTATAGGATAGCCATTTTTTAGCATTATACATTTTAACAATTTTCGGTTTTTCATATGAAAATCTGGGTGTGATATTTTTAACATTCTATTCCTCATTTGCTTTATTAAATTCATTTTCATATTATTATTATGATCTGACTCATAGTGAATGTATCTATTGGATGCTGTAGCCTTTTGGTACCAATCTAACTTGATTGTGGTCTTATCCCTTATTACTAATGTGTCTAAAAACGGTACGCTGTTGTTATTTTCTTCTTCAATTGTAAATTGAATATGTTTGTCATAACTGTTCATGATGTTGAGTATTTCCTGACTACCTCCTTCACTGGGAACCGCTAGGATTAAGTCATCGACATACTTTTTAATAAACGGTACTTGGAAACTGAGTTTCAACAAATTTGTGTCCAATAAATCATCCATCACATATTGGGCTAAAATTGGACTAAGTTTAGACCCCATAGCACAACCAAACACTTGTATAAACAATTCTTCATTGAAGACAAAGAAATTGTTATCCATAATGAAATTTATAATGTCCACAAATAATTTTTTCCCTCCCTTAAATGTCATTATTATTAAGTCCCACTTTTTATATAATACTTTAACCACTACTTCTTTTGAAATGTTACCAAATAAATTAACCACATCTAATGAAATCACTTTATAACCCTCTGGTATTACAAAATTGTTCATCAGTTCCGCAAAGTCAAAAGAGTCTTTTATGTAATATCGATTGTCTTTATTATAAGCACTTTTTAATATGTCCGCCGTAATTTTCGCAATGTTGTTGGTTGGTCCTTGTACATCCGCTACAATAGGCCTCATGGGATAACCTTGTTTATGAATTTTTGGGTTACCATATAACTTCGGAGCTTCTGAATTGTATTGTTTGGCCTGTTTGGCTTCTTGTTTACTCAAGTGCCCAGATTTTTCTAAGGCTGTTATATAAGTATTACTCTTTTTTTTCTATTGTTCGGGTTGGATCCCCGTTAAGTTTTTTAAAATTGTTAGTATCTTGTAAGATAACGTTCATTTTTTCAATATAATCTGTTTTTTCCATGACTACCGTGACATTTCCTTTGTCCGCTTGGAGGACTAAAAGATTATCATGCTGTTTTAAAAACATTTTAGTTTGATAAATCATCTTATGTAAATCTTGAGGTATGTCATTGTAGTTATGGATATGATTAGTTATTATCGCAGTGATTTTTGATCTATACAAGTCTCTTTTAGTTACATCTATTAACGATAAGGTGTTTTCAATTTCTGGTAACAATTTTTCAAAATCGATATCTCTCTTTGTAGTACTTATACTAAATTTAGGTCCCAGAGATAGCACAGTTTTTATCACCTCTGGTAGTTCTAAGGTTGAGATATTTTTGAACCATTTTTTTGTCTGTTGAAATAGGTTTCTTTTGCATTGCCTCTAATCTACTAATTTTGTTTAAATTTTCTTTCTTAATTCTTAGAAACTGATTTTGTAAAGATATAAATTGTCTGAAATCATACTCTATTACCATGTGTTCGGGTAATATGGTTCGACAATGATTTTTTATCCTTTTAATTTCATTCAAGCAATAAGACAATTGACAATTCGTCTGTGATATCTCTATTCCCATTAATCTAAGTACTAACCTGATGTTAAAATCGTTCAATTTCCTGCGTTGTTCCGGGCTTTGTATGTAATATAATTTGCTGACATTGTTTTGTATATGTTGTAGGTGTGCTGGTACAAGTTTTTTCCTTATACATTCCAGTAAAAATATCCTTCTATTTTTTAGTGATGCTACTTTCTTGTTAAGATTTTTTTCCATCGTATCAATTGGTTAGTAACTGCAGATCCATAGGCGTTGTTAATATAATAAAAGAACCCCATCTGTAACATAAACTCAAGGGAAGTCACGGTCGTAACTTTGTTAGTACTTAAATTATAGGGGGTGTCGACCTAATTATTGAACGAAACAGTTCTTTATATCATTCTTTTTATTAAAGTTCTGTTAATTTTATCCAAGCTTTCGTTGTCAATTGGACAACTTCATCAGGGATCTAAAAATTGTGATACATTGGAAAACAATATTCTAAATCGATTACTTACATTAATCAATTCTTTTCATCACAACCATACAAATATAACAATACGTAACATTAAATGTCAAATATCACAGTAAATATCACTCTCAAAAATATTATTCTTACATTATTTATGTATCAAGTTGTTGTTCACCTCGTGCTGGGTTGGATTAAAAGGATGTAAAACAGTATAACTTTTAATATAAATTAATTTCGCCATATGGTATGTCAGGTGATCAAGTTAGATAGTAACTTGTCAATTTCTACATAATCGAGTACGTTCCTATAAACGTGTATGTTCCAAATGTCTTTATTGGTTAATGTTCACTCCTACTCTCGTTACGATTGTCTTGTAAATGTAGTAGGTAGGTGTAAATGTTACTTAGTTGTTGTGTGTCGGTTTTTTTATTAATTTCAGCTTTTTGTTTCCATATATGGTACATTTCTAGAATTAATCTCTTGTTATAATTCAATTGCTTTGCTAGAATTTTTGGATTGTTCCACTCAATTGTATGATCGAGGTTGTTCAAGATACGCTCTGCTAATGCGCAGCGATTTTTATTAGTTTGAATATCACTTTTGTGACATGACAGTCGTTGTTTTAACAAGGTACTAGTATGTCCAATATATTTTTGTTCACAGCTACAGGTTAGTTGATATACTAAATTTGATTGGTATAACTTTGGTGTTTTACTTTTTGGTTTGCTATACAATAATGCTCCAACGGTATGGTTGTATTTATATGCTACTCTTACGTTTTCATCTTTAAACACTTTTCCAATCTTGTTAGATAGTCCTGTAAGATACGGTAAAACTATATATTTAATTTCCTGTTCTGTTGGTGTCGATCGATGTACTATATGTGTTGTATCATTATCTTGTAGTAAGTTATTAATTATTTTTATAGGATAGCCATTTTTTAGCATTATACATTTTAACAATTTTCGGTTTTTCATATGAAAATCTGGGTGTGATATTTTTAACATTCTATTCCTCATTTGCTTTATTAAACTCATTTTCATGTTATTATTATGATCTGATTCATAGTGAATGTATCTATTGGATGCTGTAGCCTTTTGGTACCAATCTAACTTGATTGTGGTCTTATCCCTTATTACTAATGTGTCTAAAAACGGTACGCTGTTGTTATTTTCTTCGTCAGTTGTAAATTGAATATGTTTGTCATAACTGTTCATGATGTTGAGTATTTCTTGATTACCTCCTTCACTGGGAACCGCTAGGATTAAGTCATCCACATACTTTTTAATAAACGGTACTTGGAAACTGAGTTTCAACAAATTTGTGTCCAATAAATCATCCATCACATATTGGGCAAAAATTGGACTAAGTTTAGACCCCATAGCACAACCAAACACTTGTATAAACAATTCTTCATTGAAGACTAAGAAATTGTTATCCATAATGAAATTTATAATGTCCACAAATAATTTTTTCCCTCCCTTAGATGTCATTTTTATTAAGTCCCACTTTTTATATAATACTTTAACCACTACTTCTTTTGAAATGTTACCAAATAAATTAACCACATCTAATGAAATCACTTTATAACCCTCTGGTATTACAAAATTGTTCATCAGTTCCGCAAAGTCAAAAGAGTCTTTTATGTAATATCGATTGTCTTTATTATAAGCACTTTTTAATATGTCCGCCATAATTTTCGCAATGTTGTTGGTTGGTCCTTGTACATCCGCTACAATAGGCCTCATGGGATAACCTTGTTTATGAATTTTTGGGTTACCATATAACTTCGGAGCTTCTGAATTGTATTGTTTGGCCTGTTTGGCTTCTTGTTTACTCAAGTGCCCAGATTTTTCTAAGGCTGTTATATAAGTATTACTCTTTTTTTCTATTGTTCGGGTTGGATCCCTGTTAAGTTTTTAAAATTGTTAGTATCTTGGAAGATAACGTTCATTTTTCAATATAATCTGTTTTTCCATGACTACCGTGACATTTCCTTTGTCCGCTTGGAGGACTAAAAGATTATCATGCTGTTTTAAAAACATTTTAGTTTGATAAATCATCTTATGTAAATCTTGAGGTATGTCATTGTAGTTATGGATATGATTAGTTATTATCGCAGTGATTTTTGATCTATACAAGTCTCTTTTAGTTACATCTATTAACGATAAGGTGTTTTCAATTTCTGGTAACAATTTTTCAAAATCGATATCTCTCTTTGTAGTACTTATACTAAATTTAGGTCCCAGAGATAGCACAGTTTTATCACCTCTGGTAGTTCTAAGGTTGAGATATTTTGAACCATTTTTGTCTGTTGAAATAGGTTTCTTTTGCATTGCCTCTAATCTACTAATTTTGTTTAAATTTTCTTTCTTAATTCTTAGAAACTGATTTTGTAAAGATATAAATTGTCTGAAATCATACTCTATTACCATGTGTTCGAGTAATATGGTTCGACAATGATTTTTTATCCTTTTAATTTCATTCAAGCAATAAGACAATTGACAATTCGTCTGTGATATCTCTATTCCCATTAATCTAAGTACTAACCTGTTGTTAAAATCGTTCAATTTCCTGCGTTGTTCCGGGCTTTGTATGTAATATAATTTGCTGACATTGTTTTGTATATGTTGTAGGTGTGCTGGTACAAGTTTTTTCCTTATACATTCCAGTAAAAATATCCTTCTATTTTTTAGTGATGCTACTTTCTTGTTAAGATTTTTTTCCATCGTATCAATTGGTTAGTAACTGCAGATCCATAGGCGTTGTTAATATAATAAAAGAACCCCATCTGTAACATAAACTCAAGGGAAGTCACAGTCGTAACTTTGTTAGTACGTAAATTATAAGGGGTGTCGACCTAATTATTGAATGAAACAGTTCTTTATATCATTCTTTTTATTAAAGTTCTGTTAATTTTATCCAAGCTTTCGTTGTCAATTGGACAACTTCATCAGGGATCTAAAAATTGTGATACATTGGAAAACAATATTCTAAATCGATTACTTATATTAATCAATTCCTTTCATCACAATCATACAAATATAACAATACTTAACATTAAATGTCAAATATCACAGTAAATATCACTCTCAAAAACATTATTCTTACATTATTTATGTATCAGGTTGTTGTTCACCTCGTGCTGGGTTGGATTAAAAAGGATGTAAAACGAGTATAACTTTTAATATAAATTAATTTCGCCATATCGTATGTCAGGTGATCAAGTTAGATAGTAACTTGTCAATTTCTACATAATTGAGTGCGTTCCTATAAACGTGTATGTTCCAAATGTCTTTATTGGTTAATGTTCATTCCTACTCTCGTTACGATTGTCTTGTAAATGTAGTAGGTAGGTGTAAATGTTACTTAGTTGTTGTGTGTCGGTTTTTTTTTATTAATTTCAGCTTTTTGTTTCCATATATGGTACATTTCTAGAATTAATCTCTTGTTATAATTCAATTGCTTTGCTAGAATTTTTGGATTGTTCCAATCAATCGTATGATCGAGGTTGTTCAAAATATGCTCTGCTAATGCGCAGCGATTTTTATTAGTTTGAATATCACTTTTGTGACATGACAGTTGTTGTTTTAACAAGGTACTAGTATGTCCAATATATTTTTGTTCACCGCTACAGGCTAGTTGATATACTAAATTTGATTGGTATAACTTTGGTGTTTTACTTTTTGGTTTGCTATACAATAATGCTCCAACGGTATGGTTGTATTTATATGCTACTCTTACGTTTTCATCTTTAAACACTTTTCCAATCTTGTTAGATAGTCCTGTAAGATACGGTAAAACTATATATTTAATTTCCTGTTCTGTTGGTGTCGATCGATGTACTATATGTGTTGTATCATTATCTTGTAGTAAGTTATTAATTATTTTTATAGGATAGCCATTTTTTAGCATTATACATTTTAACAATTTTCGGTTTTTCATATGAAAATCTGGGTGTGATATTTTTAACATTCTATTCCTCATTTGTTTTATTAAATTCATTTTCATGTTATTATTATGATCTGATTCATAGTGAATGTATCTATTGGATGCTGTAGCCTTTTGGTACCAATCTAACTTGATTGTGGTCTTATCCCTTATTACTAATGTGTCTAAAAACGGTACGCTGTTGTTATTTTCTTCTTCAATTGTAAATTGAATATGTTTGTCATAACTGTTCATGATGTTGAGTATTTCTTGACTACCTCCTTCACTGGGAACCGCTAGGATTAAGTCATCGACATACTTTTTAATAAACGGTACTTGGAAACTGAGTTTCAACAAATTTGTGTCCAATAAATCATCCATCACATATTGGGCTAAAATTGGACTAAGTTTAGACCCCATAGCACAACCAAACACTTGTATAAACAATTCTTCATTGAAGACAAAGAAATTGTTATCCATAATGAAATTTATAATGTCCACAAATAATTTTTTCCCTCCCTTAAATGTCATTTTTATTAAGTCCCACTTTTTATATAATACTTTAACCACTACTTCTTTTGAAATGTTACCAAATAAATTAACCACATCTAATGAAATCACTTTATAACCCTCTGGTATTACAAAATTGTTCATCAGTTCCGCAAAGTCAAAAGAGTCTTTTATGTAATATCGATTGTCTTTATTATAAGCACTTTTTAATATGTCCGCCATAATTTTCGCAATGTTGTTGGTTGGTCCTTGTACATCCGCTACAATAGGCCTCATGGGATAACCTTGTTTATGAATTTTTGGGTTACCATATAACTTCGGAGCTTCTGAATTGTATTGTTTGGCCTGTTTGGCTTCTTGTTTACTCAAGTGCCCAGATTTTTCTAAGGCTGTTATATAAGTATTACTCTTTTTTTCTATTGTTCGGGTTGGATCCCTGTTAAGTTTTTTAAAATTGTTAGTATCTTGTAAGATAACGTTCATTTTTTCAATATAATCTGTTTTTTCCATGACTACCGTGACATTTTCTTTGTCCGCTTGGAGGACTAAAAGATTATCATGCTGTTTTAAAAACATTTTAGTTTGATAAATCATCTTATGTAATTCTTGAGGTATGTCATTGTAGTTATGGATATGATTAGTTATTATCGCAGTGATTTTTGATCTATACAAGTCTCTTTTAGTTACATCTATTAACGATAAGGTGTTTTCAATTTCTGGTAACTATTTTTCATAATCGATATCTCTCTTTGTAGTACTTATACTACATTTAGGTCCTAGAGATAGCACAGTTTTTATCACCTCTGGTAGTTCTAAGGTTGAGATATTTTTGAACCATTTTTTGTCTGTTGAAATAGGTTTCTTTTGCATTGCCTCTAATCTACTAATTTTGTTTAAATTTTCTTTCTTAATTCTTAGAAACTGATTTTGTAAAGATATAAATTGTCTGAAATCATACTCTATTACCATGTGTTCGGGTAATATGGTTCGACAATGATTTTTTATCCTTTTAATTTCATTCAAGCAATAAGACAATTGACAATTCGTCTGTGATATCTCTATTCCCATTAATCTAAGTACTAACCTGTTGTTAAAATCGTTCAATTTCCTGCGTTGTTCCGGGCTTTGTATGTAATATAATTTGCTGACATTGTTTTGTATATGTTGTAGGTGTGCTGGTACAAGTTTTTTTCCTTATACATTCCAGTAAAAATATCCTTCTATTTTTTAGTGATGCTACTTTCTTGTTAAGATTTTTTTCCATCGTATCAATTGGTTAGTAACTGCAGATCCATAGGCGTTGTTAATATAATAAAAGAACCCCATCTGTAACATAAACTCAAGGGAAGTCACGGTCGTAACTTTGTTAGTACTTAAATTATAGGGGGTGTCGACCTAATTATTGAACGAAACAGTTCTTTATATCATTCTTTTTATTAAAGTTCTGTTAATTTTATCCAAGCTTTCGTTGTCAATTGGACAACTTCATCAGGGATCTAAAAATTGTGATACATTGGAAAACAATATTCTAAATCGATTACTTACATTAATCAATTCTTTTCATCACAACCATACAAATATAACAATACGTAACATTAAATGTCAAATATCACAGTAAATATCACTCTCAAAAACATTATTCTTACATTATTTATGTATCAGGTTGTTGTTCACCTCGTGCTGAGTTGGATTAAAGGATGTAAAACGAGTATAACTTTTAATATAAATTAATTTCGCCATATGGTATGTCAGGTGATCAAGTTAGATAGTAACTTGTCAATTTCTACATAATCGAGTACGTTCCTATAAACGTGTATGTTCCAAATGTCTTTATTGGTTAATGTTCACTCCTACTCTCGTTACGATTGTCTTGTAAATGTAGTAGGTAGGTGTAAATGTTACTTAGTTGTTGTGTGTCGGTTTTTTTATTAATTTCAGCTTTTTGTTTCCATATATGGTACATTTCTACACTGAGAAAAATGTTTATTGCTGGTAAATATAAATTTATAGCTTGCAAATAAAAAGTTTAGCTAAATATGGGACAGCGACACAGTTTATTAAGGTTTAATAAACCCAGTTTTCTAACACAAGACTATTTATGGCAATTACTCAATATCCTAATAAAATCAAGTACTGCTGCTAAATAGACAGTGGTTAATTACAGATATTAATCAACTATTAGCTACAAATACAGTAGCTCATAGATCAGAATTATACATTTTATTTATGATAGGTAAGCAGGTAGCAGTTGCTACTCAAATGATGTATTACAGATAGTTATTCAAAGTATTAGTAGGCAATACATTGTATTCTGTCCTCAATATACTTTTCATTATTACAAATACCTGACATATTTGAATACAATAACTATTTATTCATACCAAATACACAATCCATTTACGCATACACCCACTTTAGCAAACACTAATATATAATATATTACTCCTGAATGAACCTATTCATTATTACAAATATGAGTATATTTGTAATGAAATTACTATTTTATTTATACCAAATACACAGTTTATTCAGTATAGTTCACTGGTTAGTAACTACAGTATATAATAATGCTAATGGTAACTATAACTCTTATTTGTGGGTAATATACTGTATAATACTCCTTAATACATTAGTCATATGTGGCAGGTATACGGTATATTTGGGATTAGTAAATAATTTATTACAGATTATAAAAAAAGGTAAACTTTGTTAATTCAATTAATTTTTATTCATTTATGTACAAGTGCATAAAACTGTAAACATAATTGTAATTCATACAAGATGAGAGCATGTACCTACCAAACCATATATAATTATGACAATTTTTCCTTTTACATTATTTTCTTGTATACTTATACAAGCATATAGAATGTATTTCACACACAATATATGGTTTGGTCTATACCACTGCCCTAATAATAAACTGATGTATACAATAAAAAAATAGCTAATAATTATCTACATAAAATCAGACAGAATTGACATCAAATAAATCAAAATTATAAGTTAATGAGTACAAAAGAAGAAAACATAAAATTATGTACATGATACCAGAACATACATATATAAGTGTAAATAAAAGTAAAAATTAAACCATACGATTGCGAGTACAGAAGTAACTAAACCTGCGAATGCAATTAATCGTTTATTATACATAGAAATGTTAAATATAAACTGCTTCTGTAAAAATGCCTTTAGTGCACAAACAAGCATATGGTCCTTTAATGGGTGTGATATATTTTAATTAATTAATAAAACATTGCAATATAGTTCTTATCTAATACAACTGAAATAATAAGATTTTGAGCAAAAAACACGTCACATGCCAGAATGCATTTCTTATATTTGTAACTCGAGCTAACTTCAAAAGCATACAAATGTTCGTCAAACAATAATGTTTGATATTCTTCATAAACAAAACAAACTTCTTCCTGATCATTTATGATTATGTTAATAATTGCACCAAAAACGGGTAATTTATGTTTTTCAACATGAATAATATCACCAATTCTATAGCGATAGTTGTTTATCTCAATTGTTTTACAAAATACTGCCTTACAGTCAAAGTTTTCAAAAGATCCACTTGAAATGGAGCAAATATTGTCAAAATCTGGCAAAACAGAACGAATTAAAACACAGTCGTGTTTCTCATACACAATATTATTCTTAAAACCTTTCTCTGCAGCCAGTCGAAATGCAAGTTTTAATTGATGTTTAATACCTAAACTGTGGGTAATATTTACTCGTGATGAAATAACGTTAGCACTTAATTTTGATTCTCTGTGTTTTGATTCGTACCTTAAACTGGATAAGTGTTTTAATGGACCAACTTTTCTCATTATAGCGGGATAATGTACTAAATTATGATACTTTGGTCGTAATGGCAAATTAAACAAAGTTTTATATAAATTGTGATGCTTTTCAACCAAATCTTGTAGTGAATTGCAAGTATAAATTGTCACTACATCGGAAAGTACAATATCTAAAATCTTTCGAAGCAAAATGTAAAGTTTCCATAATTTATTTCCATTGGGAACAATTGAACCTAACAATACCCCAGCATATAAAATGAAACATTTCATTTCTGCACAGGACATCTTCAATTTTTTTTTTTTAATATTATTCAAGTCAATTATTGGTGGCTTGTTGGTTTCTTTTCCATAATTGAAGTATTTAATTTTAACATTAAGATTATTGATTGAAAATAGCTTATCAACTACAATGAATTGATATAAAATTTCAACTATATCATATACGGCCACTCCCTCAAAAATATCATGTGATATATCAACAGCAAAATTCTCAGTCACATGAAAAGAATTAATCTGATTAAAAACACATTTCTCCTTTATTCCGGTTTGACCAACATCATGTAATTTTACGTCAGCCTCATAGTTTTCAAAGTTACGTATAGTTGCGTTATTTTGAACAACCTGTTTTTCCATTTCAATCCGACTACAATTACAAAATCTACAATAATGATTAGCACGGAAGCTTTGAACAAATCCCAACATAGTATTTAATCCAAGATTATCTCCTAGAAACAATGCAAGACAAAAATATATTTTATAAGATGTATCTGCAATGGTAATCGTTACACCATTGGTCTCTAAATCATTGCAGTCTTCAATCAATTTTGAAAAAACCACCTTTGCACCAAAATCCTTTAAATCAACACTATGGAACAAAATTGTTAGAAATATATTTTGTAACTGCGACCTGTACTTATCTGGTATACATGGCAGTGAAAAATAAACGGCTCCTAATTTATGGATGCCTGCATGGGACCCTAAAGGATTACCACATTCATATTCATCAAAGTAAACAAATAATGGTAGAACTATTGCTTTTTTTACTCAAATGTTTTATTTTATTTTTCCAAAATTCAGTTTGAGCTATATTTGTTATGTGCATTTCCTCATTTAATTGCTCAGAGTATTTTAAAATTACAGACAATACATTTGGCAGACATAAAAAAGCTATTAAAACCTTACTAATTGATATGTGCTGTGCCTTATACGTTTGAGGCAAAGCTACATTATCTCTAACATTATCATATCTTTGCCCCACAACATATTCAACAGGGGGAATATAAAGTTCTAGTTTTTCCAAATAGGTAAATCTCCTATATTCAGTATTAAATTGTTGAAATACATGTTGAATTTCATAAAAAGAATTATTTAAATGATCTGAATCCTCTTGGTTAATTTTGTATTTAGTAATAAATTTAGACATTAACAAAGAAAAAATATTCAGCTGTCTTTTTAGCAAATCATCCATGTTTTCAATTATAAATTGTACATGTTTTCTGGTCAATGAACCATCTGCATACAAACTAGTAATGAACAACAGTGCATTATTCTGTATCTCATTTTTAAATTCTAAAAAATTATCAAAATTATCAATAATGTTATTGCGTGTATCAGTAATTTCATCAATTAGACTAGAACATTCGAGGATGCTCCATTTTCACTATTTTCCAATTCAAAAAAATCTACATTGGAAAAGTTGTCTTCAGTATCAATTTTCTTTACTACCAACTGTGCTGTTTGAGTGGAACTATTGGAATGTTTTTTATTTAAATGTCTCTTAAAGGAATTGATAGAATTAAAATCTCTAAAACACCGAATTTCATTACAACTAAATTTACTATTATCTATAAATCCATGAATTAACCTCAAGTGGGTAATCAGGGACTTGGTATTCAAAAATAGATTTTACAAACACTACAGGAAGGCATTTTACATTTAAAGCAATATTAGAGCCAAAATATAATTAGAACAAATAAGTATTGAAAGTTGTTAGTTGTAAAAGTATATACTTTTATGAAACAAAAATTCGTATTGTAGTAAACATAAAATAAAATTACTTAAGCTAGTTTACTCAAATGAAAATTTATGTCGGAAATAACACATGCGGTGCTTCCTACTTTACTAGTAACATTCGTTTTAAAAACAAGTTCTTGAATAAGGTACCACACGTGCTTTGATTCGCCAGGGTACCTACTCTAAGTTAAGAGCATGAAATACTTTATAAAGAAGTTCCAAACAACGTATAGCACTATCACATTTGTAAGTAACGTCATTAATAAAAATGTAAAACGCTTTCACATCAGCATCTTCGTCCCCTACAATGGCTCCAAATGGTTGCAGAGGCAAATCATACGACTGTAGTTTCTGCTTCCTTCTTTCAAGTACACCAGTTATTTCAGCAAAATCCTACAAACAATAAACACATCTTACAAATAAGTTCTAATACTTTATCTAAATATAATTTTTATAATCTTGTCACTTGTCAATTAAAATTATAGAAAGATGGTGTTGGCTTTAATTTCATGCATATGGTATAGCTGCTGGTTGTTGGCAGCACAAATATTATGACAATTTACAAATAAAAAACCCCCATGCCCTAGTAATAGTAAACTGTTCTACGCTCAGAGAAAATTTTATGAAAAAATGACACTATGTTTTTATCGTATCATTGACTATTATACGTTCATTTTGTTGAATTTTTATTGATAATTATGAATCTCATAATGCGTTAGTTACGACTCCATAATACGTTTAGTTACAAAGCGATATACTACCTTTGATCAACAATTAAAAAAAAACGACTAAATTAACATTATACTTCAAAATCTCGACAGTTTTCAATATAAACGTTAAAAGTTTAACAATTTTGAAGTTTGAAAGTTGTCAATGATACGACAAAGCTATGAATGCAACTCGATTATTAGCAATTTAAATCCATCTTGGACGTTGGCAGGTGACTCGGCTCTCGCTTCGTCACCTAGCAACGTCCTTGATAATTATAAATCACATAATAATCTTGTTACATTAATAGCTATAAACTCATTGTTTTTGTATCATGTTTAAAACAAAAACAACAAAACGTTTTAAACAACACTTTTGTTTTAAACAGTGTTTAAAACACTTAGTTTTCGACATTTTGTTTAATACACACAACCCTAGATCTGAAGTTGTTCATACTGCAAGAATATCAACATAAGAGTGCATACAGAGTGTATCGAAAAATACATGCGTCAAAAACTAAGTTAGATGGCAAGATATGAAATAGTGTGACACCTTAACAGGTAGATGCAATGCCCATAAAGCGACATCATGCAGTACCGAGAAAGTTTCTGGACTAGTATTATATTAGCATCAAAGTTTACAATGAAAAGGAAATATTTAAAGATGAGTATGACTATAAAATAAATTTCAATTTATGCTGTTTATTAAATGTACCCTAACCCAACCAAACAACTTCCTGATACATTTGTTTTCAAAATCTGTACTTGCTATTTAATATAGTCAATAATCAATCACATAAAATTTAAATATTACCTTAACCTTCAAAATAAAGCTTTCCTGTACTTCTGATCTTGACGGTCTCCAAATTCCATGCTTTTTAGAATTTTTAACTGTAACGGGTGAGAATAAAATGGTAGTAATAATAGCGCCTTGGAAGAAATATCTTAAAAATAATATATGTTAAAATATTTACATATAGAACTATCACTTATTTTACCCTTCACGCCATCATCTTTCATAATTAAGTTTCTTTCTCGTCCTTCTAAAATTATGGCTTGAGCAATGTTAGGCCACTCCTTATAAATGATATCGATTTTATCTTCATTTTCTTTATTAAAATCAGATTCTACCTAAAAAGAATAAACATAATGTAAACAGAAATATTGTTCTGTTAAAAATGTCATATTCCAGAAATAAACCTTATTGTTACTCTTAACTCAATTTATGAACCAAACAAACCTACCTATGCACATATAGAGACGAATCGATATGAGTAAATACGAGTACATACTCGATACTTTTCCTTCAATACCAAGTACTTTTGGTATCAATACTTTATGACCGAGTACTGAGTAGGTATCGGTAAAAAGTACTTGTATTGGTACTCATTTGTGCATGGGATTGGCGCACGGTAGTATCATGCCTAATAATTTTTGGTGTGAAAAAATAATAAGCTTATGTACCATTCACCTTACTTACAAAATGGGTCCGCCAAAGTCTAGTGTATGGTTATATTTCGATAATCAAGATAACATAAATGCTAGATGCAAGAAATGTTTTAAACCCGTGTGATACTGGGGCAGTATACTTCTAACCTGCATAAACACATGAAAACCCATCCTGATTATATTTCACGTTCATACTTTCATGCACGTTTCACAAACAATAAAGTATAACAATTTTAATTATTGTTTAATGCAACCTAATAAAGTGAAATTAATGTAATGCATTTAATTTCATAAATATATTTGTGAAACGTGCTTGAAAAAGGTAATCGTGTGCATAAACCTTTATTTCTATACATTCAAAATTTAACGATACAAGTAGGTATCAATACTTTTCATTCAATAGAGAGTATATATCAATACTTTCTTTTGATACCACTACCGAGTAAAAGTACCATACCAATACGGTATCGATTCGTCCCTATGCACATATTCAATTGTCTTTTATAGGTTAGTTAAAATCATTAGCTTACCAATTCTATTCCATAGTATAATCTTAAGCAAGGGAATTCATTATAAAGTTCTTCCAATTCGTAATGTTTGTAATTATTCTTCCTCAATACAAATGTTTCCTCCCAAGCGAGTAAAATTTTTTCATATGGTTCGAGTGCAATTTTCAAGAAATTTACTTTATTGTCATCTGCCTCAATCGGAATTGAAATCTGTGATGATTCTTGGGGGCTGCTACTATCGTCTCTATTTGCATTTGCTAATCGTAACGCAACTTTCAAGTTTATATAGCGCGACCACAATTTACCCCGAGCAGGTTGTCGCCGAAGTCCATGTTTTGGCGAACTGAATGGTATATAATATGTTTCTGCACTTTCCCCAGGAAAAAATGCAGCAATTTCCTTTGCAGATTTAACGAATTGACTGGATTTTATTCTAAAAATGAAATTATGTCAATAAAAAGTTTCTCAAAAGAATTATAAGTAATTACTCCAATTTAGACTGGCAAAGCGTGCTTCCATTTACAAGCGACCCAACAATAATCTTAGCAATTTTACTCCTTAAGCAGCTATTTAGTTTTTTTCGGTTGGCCAAAATCACCTGCCCTTCGGCAGTTTTATTGAACAGCTCTTCAAGGTTCTAATTAAAGATTGAATATAAAAAAATACTATTAAATAAAAATTAAACCTGGTCTGAGATATTTCCCCTATAGTCAGTAAAGTTTTGTGTTGCTGATAAAGTATCAGTTCCTGAGGGTAATACTTGAACCTTAAACGCTTTTCTTAGTTCATCATCTGGTTCTATAATCATGCAATTATCATCGAATGAAAAATTGCTTCCCAAGGTATCAGAATCAGACGCTGTTTCAAAGTTCTAAAATGAAAAAATTATAATGTGCATGCATGAAAAGCTATCTAATATGGTAGAATACATTAGCTGAAAGCTGATGCTTGGAATTATTCAAATATTCTGTATATTTCTTTTTAAAAATAAGTCTAGGTCCGCTGAGAGCAAATAAAAGCTGAATTGTTTCTGAATCCAAGAGCTCAAAACTTTCATCATCAATCCCTTGCTCTAAAAATAAAATAAAAGCAATAAAGCATGCAAATACTATTTAAGCAGTAGGCGGCCATTGTTTAAACTTATTCAGGGGTAAATATAACTTGTATTATACTTACTTGAAAAGTTTTCAATATAGGGCTGGAACCCCCATTGCTTTAGTAACGATGTGTACGCGAATTCCATAATTTATATTGGTTAATTAAACATAAATACATATAATAAAAGCTTTATTTAACATACAAGAATGTAAGAAGGAAATGCACCGTGAACCAAACCAAAACGTACGAGGGTCATTATACGCTTTTAGCATTGCCGTGTGACATTTTATGGCGCGCGCATATTGTGCTATTGAAGGGAAGTGGAATTCATTTCATTTCCGAGTCCCGAAGACTAACGATTCTCCATGAATATCAAAGTAAATCATAAATTTATTTGTGATGATATACCATGCATTTGGAGTAAGAACACAGACATATATTCTACTAACCTTGTTTAATTATGCCTAATATCCTTGTGTATTGGAAGTATTTAATAATTTCAGTGTATTTATGGGTAATAAATGCATATTACCCTTTACTAAGCGAGTAATTGCTATAAGAAACTTATTCCAAGAAACTGCGTTTATTTGGCATTAACACTTAAGAAGTTTGCAGGTAATAAAATATATATTAATGGTTATTAAATTCAACTTAGATATACAGTTTATTTAAACCATTTTTCTCAGTGTAGAATTAATCTCTTGTTATAATTCAATTGCTTTGCTAGAATTTTTGGATTGTTCCACTCAATTGTATGATCGAGGTTGTTCAAAATACGCTCTGCTAATGCGCAGCGATTTTTATTAGTTTGAATATCACTTTTGTGACATGACAGTCGTTGTTTTAACAAGGTACTAGTATGTCCAATATATTTTTGTTCACAGCTACAGGTTAGTTGATATACTAAATTTGATTGGTATAACTTTGGTGTTTTACTTTTTGATTTGCTATACAATAATGCTCCAACGGTATGGTTGTATTTATATGCTACTCTTACGTTTTCATCTTTAAACACTTTCCAATCTTGTTAGATAGTCCTGTAAGATACGGTAAAACTATATATTTAATTTCATGTTCTGTTGGTGTCGATCGATGTACTATATGTGTTGTATCATTATCTTGTAGTAAGTTATTAATTATTTTTATAGGATAGCCATTTTTTAGCATTATACATTTTAACAATTTTTGGTTTTTCATATGAAAATCTGGGTGTGATATTTTTAACATTCTATTCCTCATTTGCTTTATTAAACTCATTTTCATGTTATTATTATGATCTGATTCATAGTGAATGTATCTATTGGATGCTGTAGCCTTTTGGTACCAATCTAACTTGATTGTGGTCTTATCCCTTATTACTAATGTGTCTAAAAACGGTACGCTGTTGTTATTTTCTTCTTCAATTGTAAATTGAATATATTTGTCATAACTGTTCATGATGTTGAGTATTTCTTGATTACCTCCTTCACTGGGAACCGCTAGGATTAAGTCATCGACATACTTTTTAATAAACGGTACTTGGAAACTGAGTTTCAACAAATTTGTGTCCAATAAATCATCCATCACATATTGGGCTAAAATTGGACTAAGTTTAGACCCCATAGCACAACCAAACACTTGTATAAACAATTCTTCATTGAAGACTAAGAAATTGTTATCCATAATGAAATTTATAATGTCCACAAATAATTTTTTCCCTCCCTTAGATGTCATTTTTATTAAGTCCCACTTTTTATATAATACTTTAACCACTACTTCTTTTGAAATGTTACCAAATAAATTAACCGCATCTAATGAAATCACTTTATAACCCTCTGGTATTACAAAATTGTTCATCAGTTCCGCAAAGTCAAAAGAGTCTTTTATGTAATATCGATTGTCTTTATTATAAGCACTTTTTAATATGTCCGCCATAATTTTCGCAATGTTGTTGGTTGGTCCTTGTACATCCGCTACAATAGGCCTCATGGGATAACCTTGTTTATGAATTTTTGGGTTACCATATAACTTCGGAGCTTCTGAATTGTATTGTTTGGCCTGTTTGGCTTCTTGTTTACTCAAGTGCCCAGATTTTTCTAAGGCTGTTATATAAGTATTACTCTTTTTTTCTATTGTTCGGGTTGGATCCCTGTTAAGTTTTTTAAAATTGTTAGTATCTTGGAAGATAACGTTCATTTTTTCAATATAATCTGTTTTTTCCATGACTACCGTGACATTTCCTTTGTCCGCTTGGAGGACTAAAAGGTTATCATGCTGTTTTAAAAACATTTTAGTTTGATAAATCATCTTATGTAAATCTTGAGGTATGTCATTGTAGTTATGGATATGATTAGTTATTATCGCAGTGATTTTTGATCTATACAAGTCTCTTTTAGTTACATCTATTAACGATAAGGTGTTTTCAATTTCTGGTAACAATTTTTCAAAATCGATATCTCTCTTTGTAGTACTTATACTAAATTTAGGTCCCAGAGATAGCACAGTTTTTATCACCTCTGGTAGTTCTAAGGTTGAGATATTTTTGAACCATTTTTTGTCTGTTGAAATAGGTTTCTTTTGCATTGCCTCTAATCTACTAATTTTGTTTAAATTTTCTTTTTTAATTCTTAGAAACTGATTTTGTAAAGATATAATTTGTCTGAAATCATACTCTATTACCATGTGTTCGGGTAATATGGTTCGACAATGATTTTTTATCCTTTTAATTTCATTCAAGCAATAAGACAATTGACAATTCGTCTGTAATATCTCTATTCCCATTAATCTAAGTACTAACCTGTTGTTAAAATCGTTCAATTTCCTGCGTTGTTCCGGGCTTTGTATGTAATATAATTTGCTGACATTGTTTTGTATATGTTGTAGGTGTGCTGGTACAAGCTCTTTTCCTTATACATTCCAGTAAAAATATCCTTCTATTTTTTAGTGATGCTACTTTCTTGTTAAGATTTTTTCCATCGTATCAATTGGTTAGTAACTGCAGATCCATAGGCGTTGTTAATATAATAAAAGAACCCCATCTGTAACATAAAGTCAAGGGAAGTCACGGTCGTAACTTTGTTAGTACTTAAATTATAGGGGGTGTCGACCTAATTATTGAACGAAACAGTTCTTTATATCATTCTTTTTATTAAAGTTCTGTTAATTTTATCCAAGCTTTCGTTGTCAATTGGACAACTTCATCAGGGATCTAAAAATTGTGATACATTGGAAAACAATATTCTAAATCGATTACTTACATTAATCAATTCTTTTCATCACAACCATACAAATATAACAATACGTAACATTAAATGTCAAATATCACAGTAAATATCACTCTCAAAAACATTATTCTTACATTATTTATGTATCAGGTTGTTGTTCACCTCGTGCTGGGTTGGATTAAAAAGGATGTAAAACGAGTATAACTTTTAATATAAATTAATTTCGCCATATGGTATGTCAGGTGATCAAGTTAGATAGTAACTTGTCAATTTCTACATAATCGAGTACGTTCCTATAAACGTGTATGTTCCAAATGTCTTTATTGGTTAATGTTCACTCCTACTCTCGTTACGATTGTCTTGTAAATGTAGTAGGTAGGTGTAAATGTTACTTAGTTGTTGTGTGTCGGTTTTTTTTATTAATTTCAGCTTTTTGTTTCCATATATGGTACATTTCTAGAATTAATCTCTTGTTATAATTCAATTGCTTTGCTAGAATTTTTGGATTGTTCCACTCAATCGTATGATCGAGGTTGTTCAAAATACGCTCTGCTAATGCGCAGCGATTTTTATTAGTTTGAATATCACTTTTGTGACATGACAGTCGTTGTTTTAACAAGGTACTAGTATGTCCAATATATTTTTGTTCACAGCTACAGGTTAGTTGATATACTAAATTTGATTGGTATAACTTTGGTGTTTTACTTTTTGGTTTGCTATACAATAATGCTCCAATGGTATGGTTGTATTTATATGCTACTCTTACGTTTTCATCTTTAAACACTTTTCCAATCTTGTTAGATAGTCCTGTAAGATACGGTAAAACTATATATTTAATTTCCTGTTCTGTTGGTGTCGATCGATGTACTATATGTGTTGTATCATTATCTTGTAGTAAGTTATTAATTATTTTTATAGGATAGCCATTTTTTAGCATTATACATTTTAACAATTTTCGGTTTTTCATATGAAAATCTGGGTGTGATATTTTTAACATTCTATTCCTCATTTGCTTTATTAAATTCATTTTCATGTTATTATTATGATCTGATTCATAGTGAATGTATCTAATGGATGCTGTAGCCTTCTGGTACCAATCTAACTTGATTGTGGTCTTATCCCTTATTACTAATGTGTCTAAAAACGGTACGCTGTTGTTATTTTCTTCTTCAATTGTAAATTGAATATGTTTGTCATAACTGTTTATGATGTTGAGTATTTCTTGACTACCTCTTTCACTGGGAACCGCTAGGATTAAGTCATCGACATACTTTTTAATAAACGGTACTTGGAAACTGAGTTTCAACAAATTTGTGTCCAATAAATCATCCATCACATATTGGGCTAAAATTGGACTAAGTTTAGACCCCATAGCACAACCAAACACTTGTATAAACAATTCTTTATTGAAGACAAAGAAATTGTTATCCATAATGAAAGTTATAATGTCCACAAATAATTTTTTCCCTCCCTTAAATGTCATTTTTATTATGTCCCACTTTTTATATAATACTTTAACCACTACTTCTTTTGAAATGTTACCAAATAACTTAACCACATCTAATGAAATCACTTTATAACCCTCTGGTATTACAAAATTGTTCATCAGTTCCGCAAAGTCAAAAGAGTCTTTTATGTAATATCGATTGTCTTTATTATAAGCACTTTTTAATATGTCCGCCATAATTTTCGCAATGTTGTTGGTTGGTCCGTGTACATCCGCTACAATAGGCCTCATGGGATAACCTTGTTTATGAATTTTTGGGTTACCATATAACTTCGGAGCTTCTGAATTGTATTGTTTGGCCTGTTTGGCTTCTTGTTTACTCAAGTGCCCAGATTTTTCTAAGGCTGTTATATAAGTATTACTCTTTTTTTCTATTGTTCGGGTTGGATCCCTGTTAAGTTTTTAAAATTGTTAGTATCTTGTAAGATAACGTTCATTTTTCAATATAATCTGTTTTTCCATGACTACCGTGACCTTTCCTTTGTCCGCTTGGAGGACTAAAAGATTATCATGCTGTTTTAAAAACATTTTAGTTTGATAAATCATCTTATGTAAATCTTGAGGTATGTCATTGTAGTTATGGATATGATTAGTTATTATCGCAGTGATTTTTTATCTATACAAGTCTCTTTTAGTTACATCTATTAACGATAAGGTGTTTTCAATTTCTGGTAACAATTTTTCAAAATTGATATCTCTCTTTGTAGTACTTATACTAAATTTAGGTCCCAGAGATAGCACAGTTTTTATCACCTCTGGTAGTTCTAAGGTTGAGATATTTTTGAACCATTTTTTGTCTGTTGAAATAGGTTTCTTTTGCATTGCCTCTAATCTACTAATTTTGTTTAAATTTTCTTTCTTAATTCTTAGAAACTGATTTTGTAAAGATATAAATTGTCTGAAATCATACCTATTACCATGTGTTCGGGTAAATGGTTCGACAATGATTTTTATCCTTTTAATTTCATTCAAGCAATAAGACAATTGACAATTCGTCTGTGATATCTCTATTCCCATTAATCTAAGTACTAACCTGTTGTTAAAATCGTTCAATTTCCTGCGTTGTTCCGGGCTTTGTATGTAATATAATTTGCTGACATTGTTTTGTATATGTTGTAGGTGTGCTGGTACAAGTTTTTTCCTTTTACATTCCAGTAAAAATATCCTTCTATTTTTTAGTGATGCTACTTTCTTGTTAAGATTTTTTTCCATCGTATCAATTGGTTAGTAACTGCAGATCCATAGACGTTGTTAATATAATAAAAGAACCCCATCTGTAACATAAACTCAAAGGAAGTCACGGTCGTAACTTTGTTAGTACGTAAATTATAAGGGGTGTCGACCTAATTATTGAATGAAACAGTTCTTTATATCATTCTTTTTATTAAAGTTCTGTTAATTTTATCCAAGCTTTCGTTGTCAATTGGACAACTTCATCAGGGATCTAAAAATTGTGATACATTGGAAAACAATATTCTAAATCGATTACTTATATTAATCAATTCCTTTCATCACAATCATACAAATATAACAATACTTAACATTAAATGTCAAATATCACAGTAAATATCACTCTCAAAAACATTATTCTTACATTATTTATGTATCAGGTTGTTGTTCACCTCGTGCTGGGTTGGATTAAAAAGGATGTAAAACGAGTATAACTTTTAATATAAATTAATTTCGCCATATCGTATGTCAGGTGATCAAGTTAAATAGTAACTTGTCAATTTCTACATAATCGAGTACGTTCCTATAAACGTGTATGTTCCAAATGTCTTTATTGGTTAATGTTCATTCCTACTCCTTTGATTGTCTTGTAAATGTAGTAGGTAGGTGTAAATTTACTTAGTTGTTGTGTGTCGGTTTTTTATTAATTTCAGCTTTTGTTTCCATATATGGTACATTTCTAGAATTAATCTCTTGTTATAATTCAATTGCTTTGCTAGAATTTTTGGATTGTTCCAATCAATCGTATGATCGAGGTTGTTCAAAATATGCTCTGCTAATGCGCAGCGATTTTTATTAGTTTGAATATCACTTTTGTGACATGACAGTCGTTGTTTTAACAAGGTACTAGTATGTCCAATATATTTTTGTTCACAGCTACAGGTTAGTTGATATACTAAATTTAATTGGTATAACTTTGGTGTTTTACTTTTTAGTTTGCTATACAATAATGCTCCAACGGTATGGTTGTATTTATATGCTACTCTTACGTTTTCATCTTTAAACACTTTTCCAATCTTGTTAGATAGTCCTGCCCACACAGCACAAAACATCCCGAGGACGTCCATTTTAAGTACCAATAAGGTCTGAATGTCCTGGGGCCAATTATGGACGTCCTGAAGACATTATTAAACAAATGTTTTAAGGACATTTGAAATGGACATCCCTAAGATGTCCATTTAACGAACCGCCAAGATTTAATAAAGAATGTAAAAAATTTCGATTCATTTTTGTAATATTAAGTTTTCATTATAAAGTACTTCTATCGACATTTTTTATCAAAAATGTAATTTTCATCTTAGTATATGTATCTATTTTTACAACCATCTATTATATATAATGATCGTATAAACGATAATTATAATTAAAAATGGCATATTAATGTTAGTATTGTACGCATTTGCATACAGCGAATTAGAGCTAATCTTTTATCCTATGTCACGCGTGCGATGTACGTTACAGGTAACTACTAAGATATCGATTATACGCCCGCGCCATAATGTTCCATGGCCCCCCCACATCCACACCACCTATACAACACATGATGAAAATGTTAAACCTATATTTTGTGCTACTTGGGATATAATTTATTTTTGTGTTCATTTTTGCAGGTAATGTTATTTATAGCAATAACATTTCATTTATTTGGATATTTTTTCTTTAAACTATAGTTATACAATACATACTAAACATACCTACAAGCTTAATCATGTCACATTTAAAAAGTATTACATGCGTGCAAAACGTATTTGTCTTGAATCTACTGAAGTTGTTTCAACTTCTAACTATCCTACAATGCTGTGCCTAATTTGAGTCCGCCTCTTATTAGTTTAAATATTACGGATTCAGAGAGCCATGATCATTACGAAGGTAGTAGTAGAATAACTGAGGATATGACCATTCCTACTGATTTTCAAGAACTAGGCTTTGAAAAATATAACAATTACTTTGAACCTGATTTTCGTAATGATAAAACTAAATTACCAACTTCGCTCCAGAATAATGTCGATATAGCGCCAGAGTCTAACCGTGATTTGTCCGCACGTTTGTCTGAGTGGGCATTGAAATACAATATTTCACATGTTGCAATTAATGAGCTTTTAAAAATCCTTAAAATTAATTTTATGGAGTTACCGTCTGATGCAAGAACCCTGTTAGGTACAGTTAGGGATGTTTGTACAAAGATTGTTGAACCAGGGCGTTATTATCATTTTGGTTTTGATTTTTGCATACAGCAATTACTTTATCAATCAAATGACTGTTTTAATGACTGCAATGAGATAGAAGTTTCTATCAATATTGACGGATTGCCTTTGTCAAAAAGTTCAACTAGCCAAGTCTATCCTATTTTATGTAGTTTAAAGAAAAATAAACAGAATGTTGCTATTGTGGGTGTGTATCATGGGTATGAAAAACCCGTTGATGCAAATTGTCTTATGAATGATTTTGTAGATGATGCTATACATATAGTTAATAACGGAATATATGTTCAAGAAAAATTATTTTCTGTTCAAATAACTTCTTTTATATGTGACGCACCTGCAAAATCATTCATTACTTATACAAAAGGTCATTCAGGATACGGATCCTGTTTGAAATGCTATATTGAGGGGAAATATATTAACGGCAGGGTTTGCTTTCCTGATATTGACAATTTTCGCATCAGAACCAATAAAGATTTTTGATCAAAGGATCATGATACGCACCATACTGGCACGTCTGCTCTTGAGAAAATCCCAAAAATTGATATGGTTAATAGTTTCCCATTAGATTATATGCATTTGATTTGTCTTGGTGTTGTCAGAAAGTTACTTGTCGTTTTATGGTGCTGCAGTAAACCATCTACTAAATTGTCTTTTCAAAATATATCACAAATATCAAAAGCACTTGTTGACCAGGCAAAAAATATACCTATAGAGTTTAACCGAAAACCACGGAAATTAACTGAAGTGAAACGATGGAAAGCCACTGAGTTTCGCCAGTTTTTGTTTTATACGGGACCTGTTATTTTGAAAAATAAATTACATCCAGATAAATATTTAAATTTTCTTATTCTTCATATTGCATGTACAATAGTGTCAAGCAGAAGTCATTTTAAGTATATCGATTTTGCAACCTCTTTATTTAAATATTTTGTAGAGTCATTTAAAATATTATATGGCTTAGAAAATGTGTCTCATAATGTACATAATTTGTTGCATCTTACTGAAGATGTAAAGAAACATGGTACTCTAGATGACTTCAGTGCTTTCCCATTTGAAAATTTTTTACGGACAATATTGAAATCTCTTAGAAAAGATGAAAAGCCATTGCCTCAAATTATTAAAAGATAAAGCAAAATGCACCATTTTGTTAGTAAGAAAGTAATACATAACCAGTATCCAATATTCAAGAAAGAGCACACCAATGGACCTTGCATGAATGTTAACAATATTGTTAAGCAGTTTAAAAAGTTTTATTTAAAATTTTGTTTTGGGAATCTGTGAACCAGATAATTGTTGTATTCTCTTAAATGGAGACATAATTGTTGTGAAAACATAGTATATTTTGAAAATACTTTCCAAATCATAGGGAGCAAATTCTTGGTGTTAGAAGATTTTTGAAGAACCCTGCAAATCCAGTAAATTAGGAATTTTTGGTTGCATCAGATGTAGCACGTCTCGAAATGTTTAGTTGTTCTGAAGTACTTAATAAATGTGTCAAATTAGATTTTAAAAATAAATTTGTTATTTTTCCATTACTTCACTCAAATGTTCCAAATTTATTATCTGAAAGGGAATAAGGTAGGGCACTGTAAAATAAATATGTTTAGATATAGAAAATAATAGTTATTTACGATACCAGTGGGATATGGACATTATTATCGCACGCAATGTGGAGTTTGCACGACGAGTCGCGTAACCACAGAAGTGGATAATAATGAAACTACAAAAAAGTCATGAAAAACTATAAATTTTTATTAAAAGTAGTTATTAAAATTTGAAAATGTACCTGCACGTACTCAAAATGATGCAGTGCCACTGTAACTATGGAATTGATTGACATTTGTATTAAAGCTATCTGTTTGAATGTCATATTGACATGAGTGCAAGAATCTAATGTAATGAGACTCTACCACACTGAGTATGATAAAATCTGGCATTAGCTAACTAAAATAATGAGTTAGACAAGTTACTCTTATTCGGCGATTGTAGATAAAATAATTTAACGTGTTATTTAATTTAACCGAAAGCTGTATTTGTTGAACAATATATATATATATATATATATAGGGGAGCACCAAAGTTTCTTCACCATTGCCATAATGGGACCCCACCGTTTTATTATATGGTCTAAAAATGTAGTTCTTTTTTATGCTGTGATTTTTGTGCGATTAGTATGTATTCGATATCTGCCAAAATTCTAATAACAGCAATACTGCTGATACTGTAGAGACTAAAATTTTTGTGCATTATGGAGTGACCCAGGTAAAATATTCATTTCACAATACATTAACATGTAATGCTTTTATTTTGTGACTTTGACTACTGAACAGTGGTACCTGGTTTAGCGCCAGTCGCCAATAGTATAACTGAGAAAATTTTTATTTTCAATATTGATTTAGAGAATATTAGTTGTACATACATACAAAAGTGGCTTAGAATATTTTTTACAATAGTTCAACTAATACAAATTCAAGGAAAACTAATTTTTTGAAATGGAAATTGTTATGGAACTGACTTGTACAAAACTATGTACTATGTTTTCTAGTTCTCTACATTGAAAAATTTAATTGTATTTTGGTATAATCTAGGCATTCTACAATACAAATGGCGTGCGAATTAAATACAAATACAGACTGCAACCAAATTATAATGAATGAAGAACACCCTGGACAATTGTAGAATTTAAGTTGAAAGCCATACCTACGAGTTGGATTCAAGGGGATTCTTGCCATTGGCCACCATTTTCACAACAAAAGATTATAATTGCAATTAAGAAATGTGAGTTGAACACATCCTGGCCACTTCATAAAATTAGAGTTTTTAGAAATTCCACTTTCGGTAAGTATTTTATTAGTATATGTACCTAGTGATGAAAAAAAAACTGTTTTTTATTCAGAAAGTTTTTTTTATAATAAAAAAAGGGTTTTTAAAACAAAACCTTATAATATAAACAACTAAAAATATAATATGCATTTGTTACTACCTATTTGAGTTTAGTAACAACTAAATTTGTAGAAGACTTGTGGAAAGTATTAACCTAAAAAAAAACAAGCCCTGGTGTTTTTTTAAATAAATAACAGGTTTTTTTAAAACTCAGATCACTATAAATATACATCCTTTTACTAATCACATTTATTACAGACAATTATATTAACAAGCGCACGGGTAGCTGAAGATACTAGTGATCTTGTGTCGGAAGTAGAAAATGGAAGACGAAAGCGGATCCAAAAAGTGTTTTCATCGTCTTCATCTTCTGATGAAAATTCTAATTTTCAATCAGTTCTTCCTACACCCCCGAGAACGCAACATCGTAAAGGAACAACAAAAAATGACCCTCTACCATCTTTACCTAGGGGTAGTGAAAACACAAAGTTGATGGTTGATCAAACTACAACAGAAGGTATATTACATAGTTAGTTGAAAATTATGTATACTAAGTTCACTATTGTAGTTATTGAAGTACATGATAGTCGTATGACTCCAAACACCGTTAGTCGTAATGTTTTCAGAGGAAGTCCTAGTGTTCTCACTTTTGACGAAAATAAATGTAATGGATTATGTAGCTGTTGCAATTCACGTAATACAATTGTTTATATACATATTTTATTTGTAAAATATTCTGTTTCAGATAAAATGTTGCAAAGTATATTGACACAATCCCACATTTTAAGAGGTATGATGGCTGATATTATGGTGGACATACGCAAAATACATGTAGGAAGTGCAAATAATGTCCATAATCTGCCAGAACAGGGTTCCATTTTCACTAAATTTCAACCAGAATTAAGTTTTCCAATAGCATCCAATGAAAAATTGGAGGTATTTGAGACTTTGATGCAAATTGAAGATAACTTTATGAACGCTGTAAGTATGTGACCTCCCATAAAATCTTCCAAATTAATTTAGATTTAATAAGCGTTATCAAACTAAGCTGAGAGTATTTTTAATTAAAATGGACAGAAACTAAAATGCTTCATTAAAAGTATGTATAACTGGATAAGGCCACCAAAATTTTTACAGTAACATTTCTAAAATACTTTCATTGGTAATATTCAACGGTAACACACATGTATTGAGACTAATTCAGAACCAAAAATATAACTTTTATTGAACAATATTTTAAAAAATTTTTGCCGGCATCAGCATTATATATGTATCTAGTTTTTTGTAATTAGAACTGCCAACACTCGTGTCAGCAACATTTACTCTTTTGTATGTTTTTATAAGCACAGTATATTTTAGATATTTTATATTAAAATGCAGCACACCTATAAATAATATAACATCGATTTCTAGGGCTTTTAAAGAACTAATTATTTAGTCGTTTTGTTTTACGATTTTATTTAGTGGGTTATTTTTTTATTGAGGTTTCAAAATTGGTGATGCAAAAATTTCTATGAATGTGCAAATTTTTGTGGCCTTAGCTATGTTGGTCTTGTTAATTTTCAAATGTAGAAACTGAAAAATTTTGCTTATATCAATAGAAATTTTTTTAGATTTGTTATTATCAAGATTGCGCATATGCTATATTTTCTTTAATAGAGCATGTGTTAATCGACCGTGATATAGATGTTATTTAGAAATGTCTAAAGCGGCTCTCCCATGATTGTGTGACGTACATACTAGTGGAATAGTATTATTTAAAACGTATACTGCTGAAAAGCTTGAATATCGAGCCATAGTTATTTATTTAAAATTCAAAGAAGGACTGTGTCAATTTTTTTGTTCTACAGACAGAACCACTGTTTACCTCTATTTAAGATACCTTCACCTTACATTCCCTGGAATGTTTATCTATGAAGCACTTATGATGATATTATACAAAAATAGTGGCATCTCCATAAAATGTAATACATCGCTGAAAAGGAAATTTTGCATAGAACTTAAAAGAGGTCTATGTTGCACGGTTAAAATATTAAATTAAAATTTTTTAAAATAAGGGGTATAGCGTTGGAACAACATAACTGAGACGTCCAGTATACCTAGTTATCATCAACTACCACATAACTATGGATTCAAATAAAATCATCTTAGATCAATTGATGATGGTAAAATTAATAGTGTGGGGATGAATAATAGTTTTAGGAAAACCAAACTTGAAGGACAACGTTTGTGCCTCCGTTTGTTGAGATGGGCAAAAACCGTCTTGAACAAAAGTGACGTATTTTCAATGCGCATATCTTTTGTTTGAAACATTTTTGAAAAGCTTGCACTTTTAATTTTGACTAGCGGCCGAAGGGTCGAAAATCGCATGTTCGAATTTATAGCAATGAAATCTTAAGTAAATACTACATGCTGTTGCAGAATGCAATAAAAACTAACACTGATCATGTAAGGGACCGTGTATAATGAAAAAATAGGTACTGCCAGTGTTTATGTTGTCAATATTAATGATTGTGTGAGAACCGCTTTACTTTTAATAATTTTAGATTAATAAAATTGAATATCTCTTATAGTTATTTGTGTTTAGGTAAATGAAATGGCAAACATTGGTGGCGCAAATAATTATGATTTTGTAAAAAGAACATTAACCTCCCTCATAAATAATGATTTGTGAAAAACGTATAGTTGGCTTGGCAGAAAGGGAAAGAAATCATTTTCGAAGTTGCTAATGTCCAAGATAATAATTAGTAAGTAATTTTGTTACTATTATTTATTTATAGTCGAATACAACATAAATAAAAGAAACAAATTTTAGAAATTAGCCATGCGTCCTCACCAAATCACAGGTTATTTGTATTAATTAGTGTTGAAACTTGTACTACATGCTCTTAAGAATGTATTTTTCTCATTAAAACGAGAATAAATGTGTTTGTATTAACAGGTGAAATATTATTGAAGGGCGTGCCAATTGTTTACATGTGGAATGACCTTTATATTCTCAAACACATTCTAAATTTATTGCAATTCTCAATGAACCTTATCTCAATATGGGAACATTTGCAGACATTTAGTATGAACTATTTTCCTTATTTTCATGAAAAGTATATGGTACAAGTTTCATACGCCCGACGCAAAAAAACACATTTTCAGCATGTTGTTTTGCAATATTATCCACACAAATACCTTTTGTGATTTTGAATATAAGAAAATAACTGCTATATGAAACCATTCGACAGAACATTCTCAATTAACCATTAACCTTATTTTTAATGTTTCTGTTTGCAGATTTTTTATGATGGTGTTTCTTTTTCAAGGTGCTGCTACAAAAGCTGCTCTTGCAGCTTCAAATAAGGAAACCGAGACATCTATCCAGTCATGGTTGAAGAGATGTTCAGAAAGGCTAGGCCAAGCAAAAGTATTTAATAATTCAAAAATGTATTCTAAAGAAAATTGATAATATTTTAGTGATTATTCAAAATGTACTTACTTAATAAATACATCACAAAATAAAGATTATAATTTTGATGACACAAATTGAGGTTGAAGTTTTTACATTTCAATTGGGGAAAGTATAACCAGGCAAACAGAGGCAAAGTAAATTGTATCTTGATATGCGTGTTATAATGGCAATTTTCAATATTTTACTTTACGTCGGTGCTTTACACATTTGAGATTACATAAATTCTCTAGTAGTTCCTTGAGTTTTAATAAATAAAAATTGTGTTATATTTGAAAGAAAACAAACATCTAATGTCTTGTCGATCATATATATATATATATATATATATATATATATATATATATATATGAAAACTGAAAGATTCTATACTCATTATAGCTGGCCTGTTTTATTAACCCTTGGGGCAACTAAATGTAACTTGCTCTTTGCATATATGGTAGTTATTTAGGTAAGTATAGACAATGGTTGAATTAGTCAGATTGTAGGGAATTTTAAAACCTTGCTAGTCCAGTACCTAACACATGTATTGCATACCATATTTTTGTACAAAATATTCATGGTTTTACTAATAGGACATCCTTGAAGTTTTATAAATTTAATAATATATTGTGCATCAAGTGTGTGATGTCTAATTTTATACATGGATGAGGAGTTTGCAACATGAGCTGCAAGCGAGTGTTTCAATCCGAACGAATATATAAACTGACTTCACTTGATTTTCTATGGCTACATGAAAGTGCATTTCCATAATTTTTATTTTTGACATTTACTGTGATATCTCAAAATATTTCCAAATTATATTAGTGAGCACATGCAACCTATTTACTTGTGACTAGTATGCAGAATTACATGGACTCTTATAAGTGTGCGTGAAGTAAACCAATATATATATATATATATATATATATATATATATATTGTAGTGTCAGTAGGAGCTACAAGGGTTCTAAGGGTTGTTTTGAGTAGAAGGTAGTGTATGCCAAATAAAATGATCCATATATCAGATCCCGTAATTTAAAATGTATGTTTGCCGTACTTTACATACGCTAAAGTATTTAAAATGTTAGTTGAAATGTAAGTGCCAAGAGGTAAATTATAATGACTTGATGACGTGATAAAATACACAGTGCTCAAGGTTTTATACTGAGTTATAATTTAATAGGCCATTGAACGTACATTTGCCATCCGAAAACCGGATGCGTCTATGGATGTCCACTATCAACCACGCAGATCCAGGTTCATTGTGAATTATTTTGGCTTTTATTTTAATAGAATCAACTTTTGGACAAATATGTAATCTCAAAATTATAAGTAATAGCAGTGGCAAATGTGATTGAAGGGTTGTGAAATATTTAGGACCAATGATAGAATATTATGTATAAACTAGGAAAGTGTAAAAGGACAAAATTTAAGGTATGTGTGACACAAACTCAGTGATAAAATGTTATTGGATGGTTTTAGTTTATATAATATGTAATGTAGTAGGAACAAAATGTTGTAATTATCACCTTGGATAGTAAACAAGGGAGTCGATTTCGAATTATTTTGGTATAAAGACGTATTTATAAAACTGCGCTAAATTGTTTAAGTATTTCGGAAGTTTAAATAAACGTGTTTGAATTGTAAGAGTTTGATTTATTAAAGAAGAGTAAAGAGAAGCATCAGTGCATAAGTAAGTAATAGCGACGACGAGAAAAGGTAAAGATTGGTATTAGTGCGACAGCGAACCGGCGGAAAGTAAGATAGATCTGGAACGATATTGATAAAGGCAGAAGGCATCGGATAGGAATTGTAAGAAGGAAGAATATTAGGATTGATTTGGATATGGATTTATATGTAGCGGGGCATTGAGTGGTTTTAAACAGGAACGAAGATTGATTTGGATATGGATTTATATGTAGCGGGGCATTGAGTGGTTTTAAACAGGAACGAAGATAGATTTGGATTGATTGGAAACTGAGTTTCAACAAATTTGTGTCCAATAAATCATCCATCACATATTGGGCTAAAATTGGACTAAGTTTAGACCCCATAGCACAACCAAACACTTGTATAAACAATTCTTCATTGAAGACAAAGAAATTGTTATCCATAATGAAATTTATAATGTCCACAAATAATTTTTTCCCTCCCTTAAATGTCATTTTTATTAAGTCCCACTTTTTATATAATACTTTAACCACTACTTCTTTTGAAATGTTACCAAATAAATTAACCACATCTAATGAAATCACTTTATAACCCTCTGGTATTACAAAATTGTTCATCAGTTCCGCAAAGTCAAAAGAGTCTTTTATGTAATATTGATTGTCTTTATTATAAGCACTTTTTAATATGTCCGCCATAATTTTCGCAATGGTGTTGGTTGGTCCTTGTACATCCGCTACAATAGGCCTCATGGGATAACCTTGTTTATGAATTTTTGGGTTACCATATAACTTCGGAGCTTCTGAATTGTATTGTTTGGCCTGTTTGGCTTCTTGTTTACTCAAGTGCCCAGATTTTTCTAAGGCTGTTATATAAGTATTACTCTTTTTTTCTATTGTTCGGGTTGGATCCCTGTTAAGTTTTTTAAAATTGTTAGTATCTTGTAAGATAACGTTCATTTTTTCAATATAATCTGTTTTTTCCATGACTACCGTGACATTTCCTTTGTCCGCTTGGAGGACTAAAAGATTATCATGCTGTTTTAAAAACATTTTAGTTTGATAAATCATCTTATGTAAATCTTGAGGTATGTCATTGTAGTTATGGATATGATTAGTTATTATCGCAGTGATTTTTGATCTATACAAGTCTCTTTTAGTTACATATATTAACGATAAGGTGTTTTCAATTTCTGGTAACAATTTTTCAAAATCGATATCTCTCTTTGTAGTACTTATACTAAATTTAGGTCCCAGAGATAGCACAGTTTTTATCACCTCTGGTAGTTCTAAGGTTGAGATATTTTTGAACCATTTTTTGTCTGTTGAAATAGGTTTCTTTTGCATTGCCTCTAATCTACTAATTTTGTTTAAATTTTCTTTCTTAATTCTTAGAAACTGATTTTGTAAAGATATAAATTGTCTGAAATCATACTCTATTACCATGTGTTCGGGTAATATGGTTCGACAATGATTTTTTATCCTTTTAATTTCATTCAAGCAATAAGACAATTGACAATTCGTCTGTGATATCTCTATTCCCATTAATCTAAGTACTAACCTGTTGTTAAAATCGTTCAATTTCCTGCGTTGTTCCGGGCTTTGTATGTAATATAATTTGCTGACATTGTTTTGTATATGTTGTAGGTGTGCTGGTACAAGTTTTTTCCTTTTACATTCCAGTAAAAATATCCTTCTATTTTTTAGTGATGCTACTTTCTTGTTAAGATTTTTTTCCATCGTATCAATTGGTTAGTAACTGCAGATCCATAGACGTTGTTAATATAATAAAAGAACCCCATCTGTAACATAAACTCAAGGGAAGTCACGGTCGTAACTTTGTTAGTACTTAAATTATAGGGGGTGTCGACCTAATTATTGAATGAAACCGTTCTTTATATCATTCTTTTTATTGAAGTTCTGTTAATTTTATCCAAGCTTCGTTGTCAATTGGACAACTTCATCAGGGATCTAAAAATTGTGATACATTGGAAAACAATATTCTAAATCGATTACTTACATTAATCAATTCTTTTCATCACAACCATACAAATATAACAATACTTAACATTAAATGTCAAATATCACAGTAAATATCACTCTCAAAAACATTATTCTTACATTATTTATGTATCAGGTTGTTGTTCACCTCGTGCTGGGTTGGATTAAAAAGGATGTAAAACGAGTATAACTTTTAATATAAATTAATTTCGCCATATCGTATGTCAGGTGATCAAGTTAAATAGTAACTTGTCAATTTCTACATAATCGAGTACGTTCCTATAAACGTGTATGTTCCAAATGTCTTTATTGGTTAATGTTCATTCCTACTCTCGTTACGATTGTCTTGTAAATGTAGTAGGTAGGTGTAAATGTTACTTAGTTGTTGTGTGTCGGTTTTTTTTTATTAATTTCAGCTTTTTGTTTCCATATATGGTACATTTCTAGAATTAATCTCTTGTTATAATTCAATTGCTTTGCTAGAATTTTTGGATTGTTCCAATCAATCGTATGATCGAGGTTGTTCAAAATATGCTCTGCTAATGCGCAGCGATTTTTATTAGTTTGAATATCACTTTTGTGACATGACAGTCGTTGTTTTAACAAGGTACTAGTGTGTCCAATATATTTTTGTTCACAGCTACAGGTTAGTTGATATACTAAATTTGATTGGTATAACTTTGGTGTTTTACTTTTTAGTTTGCTATACGATAATGCTCCAACGGTATGGTTGTATTTATATGCTACTCTTACGTTTTCATCTTTAAACACTTTTCCAATCTTGTTAGATAGTCCTGCCCACACAGCACAAAACATCCCGAGGACGTCCATTTTAAGTACCAATAAGGTCTGAATGTCCTGGGGCCAATTATGGACGTCCTGAAGACATTATTAAACAAATGTTTTAAGGACATTTGAAATGGACATCCCTAAGATGTCCATTTAACGAACCGCCAAGATTTAATAAAGAATGTAAAAAATTTCGATTCATTTTTGTAATATTAAGTTTTCATTATAAAGTACTTCTATCGACATTTTTTATCAAAAATGTAATTTTCATCTTAGTATATGTATCTATTTTACAACCATCTATTATATATAATGATCGTATAAACGATAATTATAATTAAAAATGGCATATTAATGTTAGTATTGTACGCATTTGCATACAGCGAATTAGAGCTAATCTTTTATCCTATGTCACGCGTGCGATGTACGTTACAGGTAACTACTAAGATATCGATTATACGCCCGCGCCATAATGTTCTCTATGGCCCGCGCGCGCCGCTACATCCACACCACCTATACAACACATGATGAAAACTGTTAAACAGCAGATCGTCCATTGTTTTCCGTTATTTGCCAAGCTACGCCCCGCCGTGTTCTTCGCCAACGCTAGTATTTTGTGCTACTTGGGATACTAATTTATGGTTTTGTGTGCGCGTCATTTGCAGGTAATGTTATTTATAGCAATAACATTTCATTTATTTGGATATTTTTTTCTTTAAACTATAGTTATACAATACATACTAAACATACCTACAAGCTTAAGTCATGTCACATTTAAAAAAGTATTACATGCGTGCAAAACGTATTTGTCTTGAATCTACTGAAGTTGTTTCAACTTCTAACTATCCTACACATGCTGTGCCTAATTTGAGTCCGCCTCTTATTAGTTTAAATATTACGGATTCAGAGAGCCATGATCATTACGAAGGTAGTAGTAGAATAACTGAGGATATGACCATTCCTACTGATTTTCAAGAACTAGGCTTTGAAAAATATAACAATTACTTTGAACCTGATTTTCGTAATGATAAAACTAAATTACCAACTTCGCTCCAGAATAATGTCGATATAGCGCCAGAGTCTAACCGTGATTTGTCCGCACGTTTGTCTGAGTGGGCATTGAAATACAATATTTCACATGTCGCAATTAATGAGCTTTTAAAAATCCTTAAAATTAATTTTATGGAGTTACCGTCTGATGCAAGAACCCTGTTAGGTACAGTTAGGGATGTTTGTACAAAGATTGTTGAACCAGGGCGATATTATCATTTTGGTTTTGATTTTTGCATACAGCAATTACTTTATCAATCAAATGACTGTTTTAATGACTGCAATGAGATAGAAGTTTCTATCAATATTGACGGATTGCCTTTGTCAAAAAGTTCAACTAGCCAAGTCTATCCTATTTTATGTAGTTTAAAGAAAAATAAACAGAATGTTGCTATTGTGGGTGTGTATCATGGGTATGAAAAACCCGTTGATGCAAATTGTCTTATGAATGATTTTGTAGATGATGCTATACATATAGTTAATAACGGAATATATGTTCAAGAAAAATTATTTTCTGTTCAAATAACTTCTTTTATATGTGACGCACCTGCAAAATCATTCATTACTTATACAAAAGGTCATTCAGGATACGGATCCTGTTCGAAATGCTATATTGAGGGGAAATATATTAACGGCAGGGTTTGCTTTCCTGATATTGACAATTTTCGCATCAGAACCAATAAAGATTTTCGATCAAAGGATCATGATACGCACCATACTGGCACGTCTGCTCTTGAGAAAATCCCAAAAATTGATATGGTTAATAGTTTCCCATTAGATTATATGCATTTGATTTGTCTTGGTGTTGTCAGAAAGTTACTTGTCGTTTTATGGTGCTGCGGTAAACCATCTACTAAATTGTCTTTTCAAAATATATCACAAATATCAAAAGCACTTGTTGACCAGGCAAAAAATATACCTATAGAGTTTAACCGAAAACCACGAAAATTAACTGAAGTGAAACGATGGAAAGCCACTGAGTTTTGCCAGTTTTTGTTTTATACAGGACCTGTTATTTTGAAAAATAAATTACATCCAGATAAATATTTAAATTTTCTTATTCTTCATATTGCATGTACAATAGTGTCAAGCAGAAGTCATTTTAAGTATATCGATTTTGCAACCTCTTTATTTAAATATTTTGTAGAGTCATTTAAAATATTATATGGCTTAGAAAATGTGTCTCATAATGTACATAATTTGTTGCATCTTACTGAAGATGTAAAGAAACATGGTACTCTAGATGACTTCAGTGCTTTCCCATTTGAAAATTTTTTACGGACAATATTGAAATCTCTTAGAAAAGATGAAAAGCCATTGCCTCAAATTATTAAAAGATAAAGCGAAATGCACCATTTTGTTAGTAAGAAAGTAATACATAACCAGTATCCAATATTCAAGAAAGAGCACACCAATGGACCTTGCATGAATGTTAACAATATTGTTAAGCAGTTTAAAAAAGTTTTATTTAAAAATTTTGTTTTGGGAATCTGTGAACCAGATAATTGTTGTATTCTCTTAAATGGAGACATAATTGTTGTGAAAAACATAGTATATTTTGAAAATACTTTCCAAATCATAGGGAGCAAATTCTTGGTGTTAGAAGATTTTTTTGAAGAACCCTGCAAATCCAGTAAATTAGGAATTTTTTTGGTTGCATCAGATGTAGCACGTCTCGAAATGTTTAGTTGTTCTGAAGTACTTAATAAATGTGTCAAATTAGATTTTAAAAATAAATTTGTTATTTTTCCATTACTTCACTCAAATGTTCCAAATTTATTATCTGAAAGGGAATAAGGTACGAGTAGCACTGTAAAATAAATATGTTTAGATATAGAAAATAATAGTTATTTACGATACCAGTGGGATATGGACATTATTATCGCACGCAATGTGGAGTTTGCACGACGAGTCGCGTAACCACAGAAGTGTGATAATAATGTAGTACTCTACGAGTATCGTACAAAACTACAGTCATGAAAAACTATAAATTTTTATTAAAAGTAGTTATTAAAATTTGAAAATGTACCTGCACGTACTCAAAATGATGCAGTGCCACTGTAACTATGGAATTGATTGACATTTGTATTAAAGCTATCTGTTTGAATGTCATATTGACATGAGTGCAAGAATCTAATGTAATGAGACTCTACCACACCGAGTATGATAAAATCTGGCATTAGCTAACTAAAATAATGAGTTAGACAAGTTACTCTTATTCGGCGATTGTAGATAAAATAATTTAACGTGTTATTTAATTTAACCGAAAGCTGTATTTGTTGAACAATATATATATATATATAGGGGAGCATCAAAGTTTCTTCACCATTGCCATAATGGGACCCCACCGTTTTATTATATGGTCTAAAAATGTAGTTCTTTTTTATGCTGTGATTTTTGTGCGATTAGTATGTATTCGATATCTGCCAAAATTCTAATAACAGCAATACTGCTGATACTGTAGAGACTAAAATTTTTGTGCATTATGGAGTGACCCAGGTAAAAATATTCATTTCACAATACATTAACATGTAATGCTTTTATTTTTGTGACTTTGACTACTGAACAGTGAGTACCTGAAGCTGTTAGCGCCAGTCGCCAATAGTATAACTGAGAAAATTTTTATTTTCAATATTGATTTAGAGAATATTAGTTGTACATACATACAAAAGTGGCTTAGAATATTTTTTACAATAGTTCAACTAATACAAATTCGAGGAAAACTAATTTTTTGAAATGGAAATTGTTATGGAACTGACTTGTACAAAACTATGTACTATGTTTTCTAGTTCTCTACATTGAAAAATTTAATTGTATTTTGGTATAATCTAGGCATTCTACAATACAAATGGCGTGCGAATTAAATACAAATACAGACTGCAACCAAATTATAATGAATGAAGAACACACCTGGACAATTGTAGAATTTGAAGATTCGTCAGTTGAAGCCATACCTACGAGTTGGATTCAAGGGGATTCTTGCCATTGGCCACCATTTTCACAACAAAAGATTATAATTGCAATTAAGAAATGTGAGTTGAACACATCCTGGCCACTTCATAAAATTAGAGTTTTTAGAAATTCCACTTTCGGTAAGTATTTTATTAGTATATGTACCTAGTGATGAAAAAAAAACTGTTTTTTATTCAGAAAGTTTTTTTTATAATAAAAAAAGGGTTTTTAAAACAAAACCTTATAATATAAACAACTAAAAATATAATATGCATTTGTTACTACCTATTTGAGTTTAGTAACAACTAAATTTGTAGAAGACTTGTGGAAAGTATTAACCTAAAAAAAAACAAGCCCTGGTGTTTTTTTAAATAAATAACAGGTTTTTTTAAAACTCAGATCACTATAAATATACATCCTTTTACTAATCACATTTATTACAGACAATTATATTACAGCAAGATCAAAAGCACGGGTAGCTGAAGATACTAGTGATCTTGTGTCGGAAGTAGAAAATGGAAGACGAAAGCGGATCCAAAAAGTGTTTTCATCGTCTTCATCTTCTGATGAAAATTCTAATTTTCAATCAGTTCTTCCTACACCCCCGAGAATGCAACATCGTAAAGGAACAACAAAAAATTACCCTCTACCATCTTTACCTAGGGGTAGTGAAAACACAAAGTTGATGGTTGATCAAACTACAACAGAAGGTATATTACATAGTTAGTTGAAAATTATGTATACTAAGTTCACTATTGTAGTTATTGAAGTACATGATAGTCGTATGACTCCAAACACCGTTAGTCGTAATGTTTTCAGAGGAAGTCCTAGTGTTCTCACTTTTGACGAAAATAAATGTAATGGATTATGTAGCTGTTGCAATTCACGTAATACAAGTGTTTATATACATATTTTATTTGTAAAATATTCTGTTTCAGATAAAATGTTGCAAAGTATATTGACACAATCCCACATTTTAAGAGGTATGATGGCTGATATTATGGTGGACATACGCAAAATACATGTAGGAAGTGCAAATAATGTCCATAATCTGCCAGAACAGGGTTCCATTTTCACTAAATTTCAACCAGAATTAAGTTTTTCAATAGCATCCAATGAAAAATTGGAGGTATTTGAGACTTTGATGCAAATTGAAGATAACTTTATGAACGCTGTAAGTATGTGACCTCCCATAAAATCTTCCAAATTAATTTAGATTTAATAAGCGTTATCAAACTAAGCTGAGAGTATTTTTAATTAAAATGGACAGAAACTAAAATGCTTCATTAAAAGTATGTATAACTGGATAAGGCCACCAAAATTTTTACAGTAACATTTCTAAAATACTTACATTGGTAATATCCAACGGTAACACACATGTATTGAGACTAATTCAGAACCAAAAATATAACTTTTATTGAACAATATTTTAAAAATTTTTTGCCGGCATCAGCATTATATATGTATCTAGTTTTTCATAATTAGAACTGCCAACACTCGTGTCAGCAACATTTACTCTTTTGTATGTTTTTATAAGCACAGTATATTTTAGATATTTTATATTAAAATGCAGCACACCTATAAATAATATACACATCGATTTCTAGGGCTTTTTAAAGAACTAATTATTTAGTCGTTTTTGTTTTACGATTTTATTTAGTGGGTTATTTTTTTATTGAGGTTTCAAAATTGGTGATGCAAAAATTTCTATGAATGTGCAAATTTTTGTGGCCTTAGCTATGTTGGTCTTGTTAATTTTCAAATGTAGAAACTGAAAAGTTTTGCTTATATCAATAGAAATTTTTTTAGATTTGTTATTATCAAGATTGCGCATATGCTATATTTTCTTTAATAGAGCATGTGTTAATCGACCGTGATATAGATGTTATTTAGAAATGTCTAAAGCGGCTCTCCCATGATTGTGTGACGTACATACTAGTGGAATAGTATTATTTAAAACGTATACTGCTGAAAAGCTTGAATATCGAGCCATAGTTATTTATTTAAAATTCAAAGAAGGACTGTGTCAATTTTTTTGTTCTACAGACAGACACGCACTGTTTACCTCTATTTAAGATACCTTCACTTCTTACATTCCCTGGAATGTTTATCTATGAAGCACTTATGATGATATTATACAAAAATAGTGGCATCTCCATAAAATGTAATACATCGCTGAAAAGGAAATTTTGCATAGAACTTAAAAGAGGTCTATGTTGCACGGTTAAAATATTAAATTAAAATTTTTTAAAATAAGGGGTATAGCGTTGGAACAACATAACTGAGACGTCCAGTATACCTAGTTATCATCAACTACCACATAACTATGGATTCAAATAAAATCATCTGTAGATCAATTGATGATGGTAAAATTAATAGTGTGGGGATGAATAATAGTTTTTAGGAAAAACCAAACTTGAAGGACAACGTTTGTGCCTCCGTTTGTTGAGATGGGCAAAAACCGTCTTGAACAAAAGTGACGTATTTTCAATGCGCATATCTTTTGTTTGAAACATTTTTGAAAAGCTTGCACTTTTAATTTTGACTAGCGGCCGAAGGGTTGAAAATCGCATGTTCGAATTTATAGCAATGAAATCTTAAGTAAATACTACATGCTGTTGCAGAATGCAATAAAAAACTAACACTGATCATGTAAGGACCGTACCGTGTATAATGAAAAAAATAGGTACTGCCAGTGTTTATGTTGTCAATATTAATGATTGTGTGAGAACCGCTTTACTTTTAATAATTTTAGATTAATAAAATTGAATTTCTCTTATAGTTATTTGTGTTTAGGTAAATGAAATGGCAAACATTGGTGGCGCAAATAATTATGATTTTGTAAAAAGAACATTAACCTCCCTCATAAATAATGATTTGGGAAAAACGTATAGTTGGCTTGGCAGAAAGGGAAAGAAATCATTTTCGAAGTTGCTAATGTCCAAGATAATAATTAGTAAGTAATTTTGTTACTATTATTATGCATTTATAGTCGAATACAACATAAATAACAAGAAACAAATTTTAGAAATTAGCCATGCGTCCTCACCAAATCACAGGTTATTTGTATTAATTAGTGTTGAAACTTGTACTACATGCTCTTAAGAATGTATTTTTCTCATTAAAACGAGAATAAATGTGTTTGTATTAACAGGTGAAATATTATTGAAGGCGTGCCAATTGTTTACATGTGGAATGACCTTTATATTCTCAAACACATTCTAAATTTATTGCAATTCTCAATGAACCTTATCTCAATATGGGAACATTTGCAGACATTTAGTATGAACTATTTTCCTTATTTTCATGAAAAGTATATGGTACAAGTTTCATACGCCCGATGCAAAAAAACACATTTTCAGCATGTTGTTTTGCAATATTATCCACACAAATACCTTTTGTGATTTTGAATATAAGAAAATAACTGCTATATGAAACCATTTGACAGAACATTCTCAATTAACCATTAACCTTATTTTTAATGTTTCTGTTTGCAGATTTTTTATGATGGTGTTTCTTTTCAAGGTGCTGCTACAAAAGCTGCTCTTGCAGCTTCAAATAAGAAACCGAGACATCTATCCAGTCATGGTTGAAGAGATGTTCAGAAAGGCTAGGCCAAGCAAAAGTATTTAATAATTCAAAATGTATTCTAAAGAAAATTGATAATATTTTAGTGATTATTCAAAATGTACTTACTTAATAAATACATCACAAAATAAAGATTATAATTTTGATGACACAAATTGAGGTTGAAGTTTTTACATTTCAATTGGGGAAAGTATAACCAGGCAAACAGAGGCAAAGTAAATTGTATCTTGATATGCGTGTTATAATGGCAATTTTCAATATTTTACTTTACGTCGGTGCTTTACACATTTGAGATTACATAAATTCTCTAGTAGTTCCTTGAGTTTTAATAAATAAAAATTGTGTTATATTTGAAAGAAAACAAACATCTAATGTCTTGTCGATCAATATATATATATATATATATATATATATATATATATATATGAAAACTGAAAGATTCTATACTCATTATAGCTGGCCTGTTTTATTAACCCTTGGGGCAACTAAATGTAACTTGCTCTTTTGCATATATGGTAGTTATTTAGGTAAGTATAGACAATGGTTGAATTAGTCAGATTGTAGGAATTTTAAAAACCTTGCTAGTCCAGTACCTAACACATGTATTGCATACCATATTTTTGTACAAAATATTCATGGTTTTTACTAATAGGACATCCTTGAAGTTTTATAAATTTAATAATATATTGTGCATCAAGTGTGTGATGTCTAATTTTATACATGGATGAGGAGTTTGCAACATGAGCTGCAAGCAAGTGTTTCAATCCGAACGAATATATAAACTGACTTCACTTGATTTTCTACGGCTACATGAAAGTGCATTTTCATAATTTTTATTTTTGACATTTACTGTGATATCTCAAAATATTTCCAAATTATATTAGTGAGCACATGCAACCTATTTACTTGTGACTAGTATGCAGAATTACATGGACTCTTATGGGAAGTGTGCGTGAAGTAAACGCATATATATATATATATATATATATATATATTGTAGTGTCAGTAGGAGCTACAAGGGTTCTAAGGGTTGTTTTGAGTAGAAGGTAGTGTATGCCAAATAAAATGATCCATATATCAGATCCCGTAATTTAAAAATGTATGTTTGCCGTACTTTACATACGCTAAAGTATTTAAAATGTTAGTTGAAATGTAAGTGCCAAGAGGTAAATTATAATGACTTGATGACGTGATAAAATACACAGTGCTCAAGGTTTTATACTGAGTTATAATTTAATAGGCCATTGAACGTACATTTGCCATCCGAAAACCGGATGCGTCTATGGATGTCCACTATCAACCACGCAGATCCAGGTTCATGTGTGAATTATTTTGGCTTTTATTTTAATAGAATCAACTTTTGGACAAATATGTAATCTCAAAATTATAAGTAATAGCAGTGGCAAATGTGATTGAAGGGTTGTGAAATATTTAGGACCAATGATAGAATATTATGTATAAACTAGGAAAGTGTAAAAGGACAAAATTTAAGGTATGTGTGACACAAACTCAGTGATAAAATGTTATTGGATAGTTTTATTTTATATAATATGTAATGTAGTAGGCACAAAATGTTGTAATTATCACCTTGGATAGTAAACAAGGGAGTCGATTTCGAATTATTTTGGTATAAAGACGTATTTATAAAACTGCGCTAAATTGTTTAAGTATTTTGGAAGTTTAAATAAACGTGTTTGAATTGTAAGAGTTTGATTTATTAAAGAAGAGTAAAGAGAAGCATCAGTGCATAAATAAGTAATAGCGACGACGAGAAAAGGTAAAGATAGGTATTAGTGTGACAGCGAACCGGCGGAAAGTAAGATAGATCTGGAACGATATTGATAAAGGCAGAAGGCATCGGATAGGAATTGTAAGAAGGAAGAATATTAGGATTGATTTGGATATGGATTTATATGTAGCGGGGCATTGAGTGGTTTTAAACAGGAACGAAGATTGATTTGGATATGGATTTATATGTAGCGGGGCATTGAGTGGTTTTAAACAGGAACGAAGATAGATTTGGATTGATTGGAAACTGAGTTTCAACAAATTTGTGTCCAATAAATCATCCATCACATATTGGGCTAAAATTGGACTAAGTTTAGACCCTATAGCACAACCAAACACTTGTATAAACAATTCTTTATTGAAGACAAAGAAATTGTTATCCATAATGAAATTAATAATGTCCACAAATAATTTTTTCCCTCCCTTAAATGTCATTTTTATTAAGTCCCACTTTTTATATAATACTTTAACCACTACTTCTTTTGAAATGTTACCAAATAAATTAACCACATCTAATGAAATCACTTTATAACCCTCTGGTATTACAAAATTGTTCATCAGTTCCGCAAAGTCAAAAGAGTCTTTTATGTAATATCGATTGTCTTTATTATAAGGACTTTTTAATATGTCCGCCATAATTTTCGCAATGTTGTTGGTTGGTCCTTGTACATCCGCTACAATAGGCCTCATGGGATAACCTTGTTTAAGAATTTTTGGGTTACCATATAACTTCGGAGCTTCTGAATTGTATTGTTTGGCCTGTTTGGCTTCTTGTTTACTCAAGTGCCCAGATTTTTCTAAGGCTGTTATATAAGTATTACTCTTTTTTTCTATTGTTCGGGTCGGATCCCTGTTAAGTTTTTTAAAATTGTTAGTATCTTGTAAGATAACGTTCATTTTTTCAATATAATCTGTTTTTTCCATGACTACCGTGACATTTTCTTTGTCCGCTTGGAGGACTAAAAGATTATCATGCTGTTTTAAAAACATTTTAGTTTGATAAATCATCTTATGTAAATCTTGAGGTATGTCATTGTAGTTATGGATATGATTAGTTATTATCGCAGTGATTTTTGATCTATACAAGTCTCTTTTAGTTACATCTATTAACGATAAGGTGTTTTCAATTTCTGGTAACAATTTTTCAAAATCGATATCTCTTTTTGTAGTACTTATACTAAATTTAGGTCCTAGAGATAGCACAGTTTTTATCACCTCTGGTAGTTCTAATGTTGAGATATTTTTGGACCATTTTTTGTCTGTTGAAATAGGTTTCTTTTGCATTGCCTCTAATCTACTAATTTTGTTTAAATTTTCTTTCTTAATTCTTAGAAACTGATTTTGTAAAGATATAATTTGTCTGAAATCATACTCTATTACCATGTGTTCGGGTAATATGGTTCGACAATGATTTTTTATCCTTTTAATTTCATTCAAGCAATAAGACAATTGACAATTCGTCTGTGATATCTCTATTCCCATTAATCTAAGTACTAACCTGTTGTTAAAATCGTTCAATTTCCTGCGTTGTTCTGGGCTTTGTATGTAATATAATTTGCTGACATTGTTTTGTATATGTTGTAGGTGTGCTGGTACAAGTTTTTTCCTTTTACATTCCAGTAAAAATATCCTTCCATTTTTTAGTGATGCTACTTTCTTGTTAAGATTTTTTTCCATCGTATCAATTGGTTAGTAACTGCAGATCCATAGGCGTTGTTAATATAATAAAAGAACCCCATCTGTAACATAAACTCAAGGGAAGTCACGGTCGTAACTTTGTTAGTACTTAAATTATAAGGGGTGTCGACCTAATTATTGAATGAAACAGTTCTTTATATCATTCTTTTTATTAAAGTTCTGTTAATTTTATCCAAGCTTTCGTTGTCAATTGGACAACTTCATCAGGGATCTAAAAATTGTGATACATTGGAAAACAATATTCTAAATCGATTACTTACATTAATCAATTCTTTTCATCACAACCATACAAATATAACAATACTTAACATTAAATGTCAAATATCACAGTAAATATCACTCTCAAAAACATTATTCTTACATTATTTATGTATCAGGTTGTTGTTCACCTCGTGCTGGGTTGGATTAAAAAAGATGTAAAACGAGTATAACTTTTAATATAAATTAATTTCGCCATATCGTATGTCAGGTGATCAAGTTAGATAGTAACTTGTCAATTTCTACATAATCGAGTACGTTCCTATAAACGTGTATGTTCCAAATGTCTTTATTGGTTAATGTTCATTCCTACTCTCATTACGATTGTCTTGTAAATGTAGTAGGTAGGTGTAAATGTTACTTAGTTGTTGTGTGTCGGTTTTTTTATTAATTTCAGCTTTTTGTTTCCATATATGGTACATTTCTAGAATTAATCTTTTGTTATAATTCAATTGCTTTGCTAGAATTTTTGGATTGTTCCAATCAATCGTATTGAAGCGGGCTACTGCTACGGCGTTTCTCTAATTCAAAACAAGTAATAATAAATGTCTTTATTACTCACTGTTCACAAGTCTAATTAACAGTATATGTCTTGTTTACAGATGTTTTCAGTGCACTTAACAATGAAACACTATTACACTAATGAATTTACAAGCACTAATATCTTCTTAAACTAACTTCTTTACCATAGGTCCATTACCAACACTAACACTTCTATTTATTTATACACTTCTATTTATTTATGTATACTACAAGCTGCATGTACATTAGACACAGCTTATATCATTTATGTATATATTCCAAAAGCTCAACTTTACTGTACACGATATAATTTATATTAGACATTCAAGAATACACTGACTCTTGCATTCATTAGCAGTCTTATATATACTCTGGATTACAAGGATGACTCATGCTCCCATAATTTCTAGAAGAATTCTGGAATCCTTGAGAATACGCTGTGCCCCGAGCGTTTTGTGTGTAATTGATTGCTAGAAGAATTCTCGTATCCTGAAAACTATGCAGAGTCTACAGCGCTTGTGTGTTTGATGGGTTACCTAGTAGTGGCTCGCAACACTGCCCCCTCTTTAAAACCGTTACGTCTCGTAACTGTAGATACATTTTGGCGCCAATTCGATGACTGATGACGGTATCGGCAGCTATCTCCTCTGGTGCATCCACCACGTCGTTGGAAATAACAGTCAACACTCTTTTCTTGGTCTTGGTAGGCAACCGGTTGAAAACAACAAACAAGGACCTGGACGTTGGTTCCCTGGAAAACTACTTCTAGCATATTTCGGACTATCCTCCAATCTAAGTGATCCAGTCCACAGCCCAACTTGGGCACCGCTAGTCTCGTTACTCCATTTTCCATCATCTGCGCCTTAAGATTTAGCAAAGCCTCCCATAGATGTCCATATCTAAGTCTTTGTCATGAAGAATTTTTGGTGACCAGATAGTAAACATAACGATTGTTATCTTGAAGAACTAAAGCTTTTCCTACAGTTGGCTGCTGTTGTACTAATTCATCTACACATCCAAACTTTTCTTGAAAACAACAGCTATTCCCTTGACATTGCCAAATCTTGAGCTACGCAATGTGCAAGGGAACACTCTTCTGGTGCTCTAAACAGATCTTGCTGTTTTTCAACAACAACGCCAAATCTCGCTTTAGCGGAACCACCATACGCCGCCATAAAGCTCTCAAAATCTACATTTGGCTCATGATTAATAACTTGCCGAACACCATTATCATTATTCGAGTCTTCCTGGCTGTTGCCAGCGTAGGATGTTAAACGGTCAAAGTGTACCACTTTCGGTTTACCACAGGGGGATCTTCTGATCCGGTACACTACATCATTAATCCTTTTTAACACTTCGTACGGCCCTTCCTATTGTCTTTGTAGTTTTGGCAACAATCCACGTTTTCTTTGTGGATTATACAGCCACACTAAATCTCCAGGTTGATAACCACCTTCTTGTGCTCTCGTGTCATATTGTGATTTCATTCGATCGCTTGCTGCCTGTATATTCTTTCGGACGTTTTCGTGAATACTATTTGATCTTTCACAAAGCTTACTAACGTAATCTTCACATGCAATCTCTTCTCCAGGTTTAAATCCAAACCGAAGATCACATGGTAGCCGCAATTCACGTCCTAGCATTACGCAAGCGGGCGAGTACCCTGTGCTGTCATGTACCGAAGATCGGTACGCCAGTAGGAACAAATGTAGATATTGGTCCCAGTCTCGTTGATGTTCAGAGACAACTTTGGCCAGGTACTTGCCTAACGTCCTGTTCATTCTTTCAACCATTCCATCCGATTGGGGATGAAGTGGCGTGGTTCTAGTCTTCCTGATTCCAAGATGCTTGCAGACATTTTGAAACAATGCTGATTCGAAGTTCCGACCTTGATCGGAGTGTAATTCCAACGGAACTCCAAAGCGACAAAACAACTCCTTCACTAGTACATCTGCAACCGTCTCGGCTTCTTGGTTAGGTATAGCATATGCCTCCGGCCATTTGGTAAAATAATCCATTGCAACCAAGATGTATTTATTTCCCTTCTCTGATTCAGGAAACGGACCAGCTATATCAATGGCTACCCTCTCAAAAGGATTCCCCACGTTATACTGTCTCATTGGGGCTTTCCGTTTTGAGACCGGGCCATTTGCAGAGACACACAATTCACATTTCCGGCACCACTCCTTCACATCTTCTTTGCAGTTCACCCAATAGAATCTTTCTCTCACTCTTTCGAGAGTTCTTTTCACGCCAAAGTGCCCTCCGGAAATACCGTCGTGCAAGTGATGCAACACTTCCGGCACTCGGCTTCTCGGCACTATCACTTGAAGTCTCTCAGTGCCATCTTCAAATTCCAGGCGTCGTTTCAAGATTCTATTTTCCATCATCAAGGAGTCCCACTGTGCCCAGTATGCCTTCACGCTTCTACTTAAAATACTAATTTCTTCCCAAGCTGGTCGTTGTCCTCTATTTTTCCACTCAATAATTCGTCCCAATTCGGCGTCATTCTCCTGGTCTTCTCGCATTCTTTCGGGTTGCCAAGTATCATCGGTTACCGTCAATCTATGGATGACACTTATTTTCTCTTCCATCTTGGAGCAATGATTGCAGTCCACCGGACAAGGTCTCCTTGATAGAGCGTCTGCATTCCGATGGCTAGTTCCTACACGATGTTCTGTATCAAAGTCATATTCCTGCAGCCGCTCTATCCACCTTGCCACTTGCCCTTCAGGATTTCGAAACTGCAATAGCCATCTTAGTGCAGCATGGTCTGTTCTCAACAGGAATTTACGGCCGTATAAGTACTTATAAAAGTGCTCTACGGATTTGACGACGGCCAACAGCTCCCTTCTTGTCACACAATAGTTCCTTTCTGGCCGCGACAAGACCTTGCTGAAATACCCAATAACTTTTTCTTGTCCGTCCTGCACTTGAGAAAGAACGCCTCCTATAGCTGTGTTACTGGCATCGGTATCCAACACAAATTTCCCTCCATCCGTGGATAACTCAAAATTGGTGCTGTAACTAGTAGCCGTTTCAGTTGTTCAAATGCTCTGTGGCAGTCGTCATTCCAATCATATTCTTGTCCATCTTCGGTTAATTTTGTTAACGGTTTGGCAATGTTCGCAAACCCAAGTATAAAACGTCGGTAATATGTGCACAATCCTAGAAAACTGCGTAGTTGGTGTATATCTGCTGGTGTAGGCCACTCTTGTACCGTTTTTATTTTGTCAGGGTCAGCTCTTATTCCGGTCTCTGAAACGACATGTCCTAGACATTTTACCTCTTTTCCAAATAGGTGACACTTCTTGGGGCTCAATGTAAGGTTTGCCCCGCGTAATCTTTGGAATATCTCCTCTAGGTTCTTAAGGTGTTTTTCAAAAGACCGGCCTAACACTATCACGTCGTCCAGGTACACCAGACAAGTCTTCCAAGACAGTCCACGCAGTATAGACTCCATCAATCGTTTAAAAGTAGCAGGAGCATTGCATAATCCAAATGGCATGACCTTGAACTGCCATAATCCAGTTCCAATTGTAAAGGCAGTCTTTTCTTTATCGTTTGGCTCCAAGCCTACCTGCCAGTATTCGCTTTTCAAGTCCAAGGTCGAAAACCATTTAGATCCGGATAGAGTATCTAAGGTGTCATCAATTCTGGGCAAAGGATAGCTGTCTTTCTTTGTTACATTGTTAAGCCGCCGGTAGTCTACACAAAACCTTGTCGACCCGTCCTTTTTCTTGACAAGCACTACCGGGGATGCCCATGGACTATTCGAGGGTTCAATCACTCCCTGTTCTTCCATATCGGTGATAATTTGCTCAGCTTCCGTACGTTTTGCCAAAGGAAGCCGCCTGGGGTGTTGTCTTATCGGTTACGCATCTCCAGTATTGATCTTGTGTTGCACAACATTCGTCCTTCCCTTCTCACTATCATCCAGTGCAAACACACCTCGATATCGTCCTACCAGTTCTTTTACCTTGCCCAGTTGGTCGCCGTTTAATCCTTGACACGAAGGTATTAACATATCCAGCAATTTCTGTGAGCAACCGTTGGCTGGTTTATCTTTCGTATCGTCCACACAACGTTTAATATGGCATACTGGAATGCAACTTCCCACAATTGTGTCTTTCTTCAGGGTCACCGTATGCGGATTAATGTTCAGCACCCTTACTGGTACCATATTTCGAGACTTTACCAGCGTTCTTCCAATCAGTAGTCCCTCCTGACCCATTCCCGATTCAGTTGCTTCCATCATGCATACTTGTACTTCCCGGAGCGTACCATCCGGGCGTCCCATTACTATCATTTCCGCCTTCTCGGGTATTTTCATATCACAAATCATTCGAACTTGCATCGTCTGGTTACTCCTACCTTGAAATGGAATCTCATCATCATCTATCCGAAGCACATTTTCTTTCATGTTTACATGAAACCCATATTCTCTCATGAGATCCATTCCCAAGATCACTTCCTCTGTAATTTCAGCTACCAACACTCGATGATTAATTAATTTGTCCCCAATTGTCAACATAACGGCAGTCTCTCCGTGAGTACCAATCTTCTCACCACGTGCCGTTCGGAGACACACCGATACAGGTAGCACTTTTCCACGACCAACCAAATCTGGTCTCACAATAGTTCTTGTCGCTCATGTATCCACAAGTAATCGGACAACCCTACCATTAATTCTACCATCGATATAAATGCTGTCCAGACTTTCCATTGACGATGCAGCACGGATGATAATCTCCGGGGCACTACGTTGTGCTGTCGACGTTCGCCCCCTTACGTCGACTTGCTTTAGTTTTCCTGCTGCTCAACCGGTTGTTTTTTTGGTTGAGTACAGCGTCTCTGTATGTGACCAACTTCACCGCAGTTCCAGCATCGCAGACGCCATCTCCGCGGTCGTTGTAGTTCCAGCCTTTCTGCCACACGGTTGACTATTTCATCTATGCTGTTCTGAGCTTGACCAGGTTCCTCTAAGGCAGACCGAACTTTGTGACCCATCCTGTGTGATGTCTGCTTAGCTGCTTCAAATTCAAGCGCATGGGCCAGTGCGTCATCCAACATTTTTGGCCGTGCTAGTCTTAGCGCTTGCTGTATTTCGCCATCCTTAACGCCGTCTACAAATGTTTGGACAGCAAGTTGTTCGAGGAAGCTATCTGGTGCCGTTGGGTATGCCAATCTAACTAACCTGGCAATGTCAGCTTCGAATTCTTGCAGGCTTTCACTTGTCTTTTGCGAGCGGTTCTTAACTTGTGCGTGGTAAACCTGTTGAAGGTGAGCATCTCCATATCTCATCTCAAGCTTTGATGTTAAGAGGCCGTAATCATTCTGCTGGTGATCGGGAATTGTTTGTAAGATGTTAAGAGGCTCCCCCCGTAGGGCCACTATTAAGGAAATAGCCTTCTCTTTGTTGCACCAACCGTTGGCTATTGCCGCAGCTTCAAATTGTTTCAAATATGTCGGCCAAGGCGTTTTACCATCAAATGTGGGTGGTTTCACTTTAAATTTAGACGGAATTGACTCGCTTCTTTCCATGGTTCTTATTGCTGGAATGTTCTGATTAACAACTTGGCTTGGTAATTCAAGTGGTCGCGTTGTTAGTGAAATCATTTGTTCTTGAAGCCTCATCACATCTTCTTCCATTTTTACCAATTTATTATCCAACTTTTGCTCAACTGTTTTTACCTGTTCAGTGAAATCTTCTTTCAATGCAATGGAGCTTTCCATTAATCTTCGTTCTAACGTGGCTGTATTTTCACTTAACTTTTCGGTAAGGTTTGATTCCAGTTCAACTGACCTCACTAAGTTTTCATTGAGTGTCACTTGCATTTCGGATTTAAAATCCTTAAGGAAGTTCATTAAAGTTTCTGCCTCCATTTTCCTTTGATTTCTTGTAACTGGCATATACAAACTACTTAAATGTCTTTAGACTTGTGTTTTAAATTAATCACTATATACCCCGCACCTGGCACCAGTGAAGCGGGCTACTGCTACCGCGTTTCTTTAATTCAAAACAAGTAATAATAAATGTCTTTATTACTCACTGTTCACAAGTCTAATTAACAGTATATGCCTTGTTTACAGATGTTTTCAGTGCACTTAACAATGAAGCACTATTACACTAATGAATTTACAAGCACTAATATCTTCTTAAACTAACTTCTTTACCATAGGTCCATTACCAACACTAACACTTCTATTTATTTATACACTTCTATTTATTTATGTATACTACAAGCTGCATGTACATTAGACACAGCTTATATCATTTATGTATATATTCCAAAAGCTCAACTTTACTGTACACGATATAATTTATATTAGACATTCAAGAATAGACTGACTCTTGCATTCATTAGCGGTCTTATATATACTCTGGATTACAAGGATGACTCATGCTCCCGTAATTTCTAGAAGAATTTCTGGAATCCTTGAGAATACGCTGTGCCCCGAGCGTTTTGTGTGTAATTGATTGCTAGAAGAATTCTCGTATCCTGAAAACTATGCAGAGTCTACAGCGCTTGTGTGTTTGATGGGTTGCCTAGTAGTAGCTCACAACAGTATGATCGAGGTTGTTCAAAATATGCTCTGCTAATGCGCAACGATTTTTATTAGTTTGAATATCACTTTTGTGACATGACAGTCGTTGTTTTAACAAGGTACTAGTGTGTACAATATATTTTTGTTCACAGCTACAGGTTAGTTGATATACTAAATTTGATTGGTATAACTTTGGTGTTTTACTTTTTGGTTTGCTATACAATAATGCTCCAACGGTATGGTTGTATTTATATGCTACTCTTACGTTTTCATCTTTAAACACTTTTCCAATCTTGTTAGATAGTCCTGTAAGATACGGTAAAACTATATATTTAATTTCCTGTTCTGTTGGTGTCGATCGATGTACTATATGTGTTGTATCATTATCTTGTAGTAAGTTATTAATTATTTTTATAGGATAGCCATTTTTTAGCATTATACATTTTAACAATTTTCGGTTTTTCATATGAAAATCTGGGTGTGATATTTTTAACATTCTATTCCTCATTTGCTTTATTAAATTCATTTTCATGTTATTATTATGATCTGATTCATAGTGAATGTATCTATTGGATGCTGTAGCCTTTTGGTACCAATCTAACTTGTTTGTGGTCTTTTCCCTTATTACTAATGTGTCTAAAAACGGTACGCTGTTGTTATTTTCTTCTTCAATTGTAAATTGAATGTTTGTCATAACTGTTCATGATGTTGAGTATTTCTTGACTACCTCCTTCACTGGGAACCGCTAGGATTAAGTCATCGACATACTTTTTAATAAACGGTACTTGGAAACTGAGTTTCAACAAATTTGTGTCCAATAGATCATCCATCACATATTGGGCTAAAATTGGACTAAGTTTAGACCCCATAGCACAACCAAACACTTGTATAAACAATTCTTTATTGAAGACAAAGAAATTGTTATCCATAATGAAATTTATAATGTCCACAAATAATTTTTCCCTCCCTTAAATGTCATTTTATTAAGTCCCACTTTTATATAATACTTTAACCACTACTTCTTTTGAAATGTTACCAAATAAATTAACCACATCTAATGAAATCACTTTATAACCCTCTGGTATTACAAAATTGTTCATCAGTTCCGCAAAGTCAAAAGAGTCTTTTATGTAATATCGATTGTCTTTATTATAAGCACTTTTTAATATGTCCGCCATAATTTTCGCAATGTTGTTGGTTGGTCCTTGTACATCCGCTACAATAGGCCTCATGGGATAACCTTGTTTATGAATTTTTGGGTTACCATATAACTTCGGAGCTTCTGAATTGTATTGTTTGGCCTGTTTGGCTTCTTGTTTACTCAGGTGCCCAGATTTTTCTAAGGCTGTTATATAAGTATTACTCTTTTTTCTATTGTTCGGGTTGGATCCCTGTTAAGTTTTTAAAATTGTTAGTATCTTGTACGATAACGTTCATTTTTTCAATATAATCTGTTTTTCCATGACTACCGTGACATTTCCTTTGTCCGCTTGGAGGACTAAAAGATTATCATGCTGTTTTAAAACATTTTAGTTTGATAAATCATCTTATGTAAATCTTGAGGTATGTCATTGTAGTTATGGATATGATTAGTTATTATCGCAGTGATTTTTGATCTATACAAGTCTCTTTTAGTTACATCTATTAACGATAAGGTGTTTTCAATTTCTGGTAACAATTTTTCAAAATCGATATCTCTCTTTGTAGTACTTATACTAAATTTAGGTCCTAGAGATAGCACAGTTTTTATCACCTCTGGTAGTTCTAAGGTTGAGATATTTTTGAACCATTTTTTGTCTGTTGAAATAGGTTTCTTTTGCATTGCCTCTAATCTACTAATTTTGTTTAAATTTTCTTTCTTAATTCTTAGAAACTGATTTTGTAAAGATATAAATTGTCTGAAATCATACTCTATTACCATGTGTTCGGGTAATATGGTTCGACAATGATTTTTTATCCTTTTAATTTCATTCAAGCAATAAGACAATTGACAATTCGTCTGTGATATCTCTATTCCTATTAATCTAAGTACTAACCTGTTGTTAAAATCGTTCAATTTCCTGCGTTGTTCCGGGCTTTGTATGTAATATAATTTGCTGACATTGTTTTGTATATGTTGTAGGTGTTCTGGCACAAGTTTTTTCCTTTTACATTCCAGTAAAAATATCCTTCTATTTTTTAGTGATGCTACTTTCTTGTTAAGATTTTTTTCCATCGTATCAATTGGTTAGTAACTGCAGATCCATAAGCGTTGTTAATATAATAAAAGAACCCCATCTGTAACATAAACTCAAGGGAAGTTACGGTCGTAACTTTGTTACTACTTAAATTATAAGGAGTGTCGACCTAATTATTGAATGAAACAGTTCTTTATATCATTCTTTTTATTAAAGTTCTGTTAATTTTATACAAGCTTTCGTTGTCAATTGGACAACTTCATCAGGGATCTAAAAATTGTGATACATTGGAAAACAATATTCTAAATCGATTACTTACATTAATCAATTCTTTTCATCACAACCATACAAATATAACAATACTTAACATTAAATGTCAAATATCACAGTAAATATCACTCTCAAAAACATTATTCTTACATTATTTATGTATCAGATTGTTGTTCACTTCGTGCTGGGTTGGATTAAAAAGATGTAAAACGAGTATAACTTTTAATATAAATTAATTTCGCCATATCGTATGTCAGGTGATCAAGTTAGATAGTAACTATAGAACATATACAAATAGAAAAGTAAGCTAAATGAGTGACCTTGAGAAGTCTGTCAAAAGTTTAGTACGGATCGCACCCGTTGGATAGCACTGCTAACCAATTTTTAGAATGTATATTGTCAAAAACTCCACGTTTGACTAGCAAATTATTTGTTCGGTTATTTATAACGTAGCGCGACGATGTCCCATGTGAAAACGTGTTGTGTTTTAAACTGTACGAATAAAACAAGTAAAAGACATCGTTTTCCTTGTAAAGATCTGGACATTTACAGTAGATGGATTGTGAATATTAATAATCCGAAGCTATTTAATGTAGCCCCGGAAAAGGTGTATAATTCATATTATGTGTGTGACAGACATTTTATTGAGGAATTCAAGGTACCTGGAACTAGAAGAGGTTTACAAAAAGGTGCTATACCAACCTTACATCTGAATTGTAAGTTTTTAACTAAAATTAATGTTTACTAAAGTGTATGCGCCTATTGTAGATAATGCACATATAATTGAGTTGGAAAATGAACAGATTAGTGGAAGTCTTATTCAAGTACTACGGGGTAATAGTTTTAGTTAATACGATTATTTAATAATTTATGTTGAATATAATCATTTTAGATGATGTGCATGCTATGAATCACATAGAAGACTCACCGATAAGTGGAAGCTGTATTGAAGTATTGCATGGTAATGTACTAAAGGTTGAGTAATAGAATTTTTTAAATGTATGATATGAATCTTGTAGATATTAATATGGCTGCACAAAAAATTGGGGATGATCCACAGATTACCGCCAGCGTTGTTGAAGTACTAGAGGGTAATATTTTTAATATTATACGAATCAAGCTAAACATTGTCCATTTTAGATAATGTGCATACTATGGCAACAGAAAAGGTTATGACCAACTCTCAGATAAGTGGCAGCTACGTAGAAGGATTACAGGGTAATATACGTAGTTGATATTATATAATAGGTATCTTAATACGATATATTGATATGTGGTTATTATTTGATCAGGGCTGTAGTGATAATTTTTTTTTGAGAGAGAACTTATCTTATTACTCTATTCAACATTTTTGATTCTTACTTTCACTTTAACTTTAAATAATTACTTACCGTACTTGACTTCTTATTACTTTTTGTTGGCTACAGTATAAGGCGAATTACCTATGATTAACAATTAGTTTATGGGAATTAGTGATGGGGCGTGAAGTTTAAAAATCACTGTTCATGGTGAACGTTGTTAACCTAAGAACAGAAAGCAGGCTGCGAATTTATTTCTGTGATTTTCCATTGTAGCGATATTGTATACTGTGAGTCGGTCACTCAATATGTTTTAATCCCTACACATTTGTAATGTATTTTACTGTTCATGTTTTAAAGTAAACGGAGTGACTGATTAATTGATTAACATAATATACAATAAAACATACACTCATTAACTATTATTAACTGATGAAAAATGTCTAGAAATTGTTGACATGTAATATGATATTGTGTATATTTATTTCAAATTAAAAACCTATTCTGTTTTTACTTGTTGACGTGTACAACACTATTATTAAGAAAAATATTGTTGAAAATTTATTTTTAATCGTTTAATGAGTACTTTACCAGCCAATGCAATAAAAAAACTTGAAAATTAAAACAGTTTCAGCAAAGGCTGTCGAAACTGTCTAATCGTGAAAATTAGTAGAAGTTTGGATAATGTTGTAACTTTTATAAAGTATATTATTATAATATGTACATGAACTCATTCATTACATGACATTGACATTTCTATTCTTTTTAATTCTAAACCTACTACTTTATAAAATCTATAAGAATACTACAATCTCCCACGCTAATTCAATTTTCATATTTAATAAGTTGTAAACTAAGTTTTTTCTTAAGTCTGAACCATAACTTGTACATAGTCCCTTAAACATGCTGGGGGTCTACGTATCCTCACTAGTCTTTCTAGGATATTTGGAATTGGCAGTGCTCGAGGTTGTTGTTCTTCTCCTCCTAATTCAGCAGGTTGATCACGTATGGTTATTCTGTGCTGTATCGGTGAACGAGAAGGTAATGAAACGGGCACATCAGAACATCCCAACTGTGGTGTTTTGAAGGTAACCGTTTTGTGCGGTTTTGCAACCTCACAGCGGCGTAATTGATCTATGTGACGCTTAATAATATAGCCATCATCTAGTTTAATAGTATAGTGTAATTTACCAAGTTTTTCCGTCACAATTCCAAATTTCCAAGTTTGCTTGCTGTTTACATAAGTCCTGGATTGAACCCTTTCTCCTACGCTGTACGAACGTAGTGAAGATTTAGGTTCCACCAAGTGTGGAGCTTCCTTCTTTGTCCTAATTTGACGTCCTAAATACCGTTCAGCTGGTGTTGTGTTATTCTTTAGTGGTGTTGCTCGGAATCGGAATAATATTTCACGAATTCTGAATGGCAAGGTTGAACCAACTTCACACATTGCGTCTAGCTTTGATTTGAGAGTTTGGACATAAAGTTCCGCTTGTCCATTAGTTTGTGGATGTCCGGGTGCAATCAATCTGCGTGCAATGCCATATTCTTCACAAAACTCAATAAATTCAGAACTTGTGAAAATACTGGCATTATCAGACACAAGCATTTCTGGTAAACCATGTATGCTAAAGATATCTTGTAAGAATTGAATCGTTGATTTTGACGTGGGTGCTGACGTTGTTAGCCGGACCTCAGGCCACTTTGATTTAGCATCGACCAAAATAAATATATAATAACCTTCCTTTGGTCCAGCATAATCAATATGCACTCTTTGGAAATTTGATTCTGGCTCTTCCCAATGGTGTAGAGGCGCTGGTGCTGCATTCTGGGATGTAGAAGCACATCCTTGGCAAGACTTCACAAATAGCTCTATATCCTTGTCTATATTTTTCCAATAACAATACCTACGAGCTAGGTTCTTCATTTTCGACGTTTTGATGTGAGTTGCATGTAATTCACATAATAAATCTGGTCGCAGGGTTTTCGGAATAACCACCCGATTTCCCCTAAATATAACACCATCTTGTAGAGTATAACTTGGATTATTCTGAACACCCCTTGATAATTCATTATATAGACATAATAATTCAGGGTCTATCTTAATAGCAACTGCTATGGTTTTCGCAGATATGGTTGCTGATGATATGTGATTGATGGTTTGATGAAGTAGTATATCATCCTCATTAAGCTCTGGTAATTTTGCCGGAAGGGGGGCTCTAGATAAGTAATCAACATGAATGTTTTGATCCGCCTTTTTATGACTTATGTGGTAGTTGAATCCGCTTAATATTGTAGCATACCGAAGAAGGCGTGATGCAGACATAATGGTTAATTTTGAATCTTGATGGAAAATGTGAGTTAAAGGGCGATTATCGGTGATTAAAGTAAATTGACGCCTGTATAAATACATATAGAACTTATTGACTGCATATATGATAGCTAGAGCCTCTCGGTCAAGTTGACTATAATTTTGCTCTGCCGTTGTCAAAGACCTAGATACAAAAGCTATAGGTCTATCTTCTCCATTAATTGTGTGTGATATAATTGCCCCTATCCCTGTGGGACTTGCATCACATGCCACTACCACTGGTAAGTCCGGATTGAAAGGAGTTAATACACGATCACTCGCTATTTTTTTTTTAGTCGTTGAATTGCTCGTTCGCAAGCGGCTGACCAATGAAATTGATAGTTCTTCTTAATAAGTAAGCGAAGTGGATATGTTAATGTAGATAAATTTGGAATGAACTTTGAATAGTAAGTAATCATTCCTAAAAAACGTTTAACTTCTTCTGCATTGCGAGGACTATTAGTCTGCATAATTGCTTTTACCTTATCAGGATTCATTTTTACTTTATTGTATTCGACTATATATCCCAAATAAGAAATTGATGTTTTGAAAAATTGACACTTTTCTCGATTGATATGTAAATCGTATTCACGTAGACGGTCCAAGCATTTAAATAAGTTTTCTTTACAAGTGGCCATATAAATTCCATATATAACCACATCATCGAAATATGAAGTGACACCGTTCAAATTTGCCAAAATTTTATCTAAAATTCTATGAAATTCAGCAGGAGCTGTCTTTATTCCAAAAGAAAGTCTTTTTACGGCATAAGTGCCTCGGTGTGTTGACATTGTCTGTACGACTTGACTATCACTGTCTACTGGCACATGCAAATACGCTTTATACAAGTCTAAGGTACAATAGTATTTTGCATTACGTAATTTACTTATGATTTCATCGATCCGAGGAATTGGATAATGTGCATCCTGAAGTTGTTTAGTTACTGCTACCTTGTAATCAACACAGAGCCGTACTTGGTTGTCAGGCTTTGAGATGGGAACTAACGGTGAACCCCAATCAGACTGGTCTACCTTACAGATTATGCCATCAGCTATGAGAGCATCCAATTCTCTTTCAATAGATTCTCGAAGAGCAAAAGGCACATCACGAGCCTTGATAAATGTTGGTTTCGCATCTTTACGGAGCTTTAACAAACAGGTAAAATGAGGAATGCGTCCAACACGTTTTTCGAAAATATCGGTGTATTCTTCAAAAATTGATTCAATTGATGGGTTGGATGTTGATGTTGAAACTTGTGTAACATTAACTTTTGTACTGTCAAGTTCCTTTAAGTCAATGTTTAAATGACGAATCCAAACTCGTCCTAATATCGGAGATAGATTGTCCAATACAATAAACAATAATTCTCTTGATGTGTTCCCATTATATCCAACATCTAAAATAACATACCCCTTTGGATGAAACACACCATGGCTATAAGAACGGAATTGTATTTTCGTGTTCTTTATTACAGTCTCGATCTTTAGTTGAACTTTATACTGAAAAAATCGAAAAAATAACATTTGTTTTAATAACATTCCTTAATGTTATTTATCAATTTAAACCTGTGATAACTTGAGTTAAAACGGCATGTGTCGTAAACTTAGACCTTGTGAATAATAGCCATCATTATAGGCTCGTTGAATAATATAGTATTTTCTATTACAGAAATAGCTCTTGTCTTGGGTATTATTTGCAATGACGACAGTCGAGTTATCGTATAAAACAAACAAATAAACCAACAGATGTCAAATAAATAATACCATTCTGTGAAAGCATTTAAAATCTTTAAGTTAATAACTAATTATAGTCAAGGTGAATTACAATTGACGCCTTAAAATATAGTGGAAGCTTTAAATGCAACTACTTTAAATTTATTACCAGAAACTTAAAAAGATAATATGAGATTGCATATTAAATTTGTTATGGATTTGCAAAAATATCTAGAAAATTCTAGTACTATTGAATAACTCCATTTCGAATGGACCTGCACCTTGCCAAAGTTCTAAATTACTAGAACAGGTGAAATGGCTTGCGTGTTCTAATGAGCTAAAGAGCCAAACTACAGGTCCAACCAAAGTAGTAGGGAGGAACCAGACTAAGACAGATCCCCGAAAGAGGGGCAGCGGTTCTTTCGGTGTACAATATACTGATTGTGTAGCCAGCACAAAATCTTGGGCCACCGATATTAGTACCATGAGGATCTGCATGGAATTAATACTTTTTATATAACTCATAAATCATAAGTAAATAAAAGTGTTCCGAATCTCCCCATAAACATTAAATTTAATAAAACCATAAATAATTGCTCCCTTCATGTTTCAGGCTCATGCAAAGCCTATCCTCAGGCGGTACAAATCATAGCATAGTCCAAATCGTAAAACATTAAAAAAGCATGGTCACTAAATAAAATTGTGAGGTTGGTGACCATGCTTTTTTTTTTAATGTTGTATGATTTGAACTATGCTTTGATTTGTACCGTCTGAGGATGGGCTTAGTATGAGCCTGAAACATGTAACGAACAATTATTTATGGTTTTATTAAATTTAATGTCTATGGGGAGATTCGGAGCACTTTTATTTACTTAACACTCAACCCCATTTAGAAATTTATCTTCAAATTATTATAATGGGTTCATAAATGATAGTCAATTGAGTATATCACTGCAATCCACTTATTGCTTGTAAGTCATACTATGCTGTTACAACAGTAGGGGGTCTAATTTAGACCAAACCATACAGTGGTAATAGTCATAATTTAAGTAATCTTTTTGTCTATGCAACAACAAACTCAAACTGAATATCAAGAAATGTAAATATGCGTTATTAGGAAAAAGCATAAATTACACGAACCATGCAGTAATAACTATGCCTTTAATAATTGATAAAGTTAATATTAAGAAAGTATTAAAATTACAGTTTAAGTATTTAGGTTAATTTATTAATCAATATTTAGATTTCAAAACTAATTGTGATTGTCTTATTAAAATATTGCAAACAAGGCTTGATTTGTATACCGAAGATCAAATTTGTTTACAGTATTTTCTAGATGCTTTGTTTATAAGACATTAATTGCACTGCATTTTAAATACTGTTGTATCCTAGTGCATGATCTAAACAAACTTGATATGCAATGACTGCAGTAAGTACTTATCATTTACAATGTTGGATACATTATACTTCATTTGTCCCATGATAGGTGTCCGACTTGGTAAAAATTAAATTCGAGAATAATGTAATCAGGATATATGCAACCGAATATATTTCCAACTTAACAAAACATTTTATGTAGTACCTTAACATAACAACAAAGGTTACCATCATGCCCAGGATTAACACTCGACCTTAATGATTAGTAGTAGTAGTAGTAGTATAGTAGTAAATGCTAATCTCTGCCTGGGTAGCTTCGATAAGCTCCATATCACATTTAAGACAGAGTGATAGCATTCCTACACGTTGCAATTTATCTTTGCCTAAATGGGTTGATTTAGAGTTGTTGCTGTCCTTGACATTCATCATTTCTAACATACATTACTTGTGAGATTTTACATTTACATTTGCTGATCAGTTACCTAAACATAGTTTTCCTCGATGCCAAATTTAGATTATCCTCTCCTTTACAGACCATCAGTGACTGCATTTTTTATTGACTCATGTTTATAGGTTTAGCATTTACACTTGGTTGTAGCAAGTAATGATAGACACTTTGATGTGCTTACTGTGTTGTATTGACTTTTTTGGGCCTGCAAATAGAGCAACTTCACTGTTTATTGCGTGGTCACACCAGTTTTTTAGAACACGTGGTTAATAAATAATTACCCAAAAGTTAAATTGGGTGTTCAAACTTTTTTGGCAACATGCAAATGTAATTTTTTATGTAGGTTCGTTAATATGGAATACAGAATTGTAATTGAAATTGGAGAGATAACGAAATTTTAGGAAATATAGAAATCTGGCACCCATTTTGGGACAGAAAAAGTATCTTAAATGTTATGCAGTCATCTTTATTGTGCTAAAACTATTATTTAAGATTAAAAATAATATTGTTGGTTATTATGTACTAATTTGCATTAGGTATGTTGTAAATGTGCATAACATATTGCACACAGGTAAAAATGAATTTTATGATTGTACTAAATACATAAGGTAGAATTTCTAATAATTGTTTTGAATAAGAATTATGTATAGCAAATTCCTAAATAAATGCCACTTCATTATTAATAATTATGAGGTTTACTTCATATGTGATTGTGATTGTTATTTGTTATTTCCAATAATAAAATTATTTAATATAATGGATTCTTTTAGTTCACATAGCATCTCCTCCTACAAATGGAATACATATTTAAAATTAAAATTCCAGTTAACAATAAGATTGTTCTTTTCAAAACCCTCAATTTAATGTTGCTGCTATCTCATGAATACTGTGAAAATGCATGGAAATTATAAATACAAGTTTATACACAAGTTAAATTCACCCAACATTGGTTTACTTTTAAACAATTTTACTTAACATGTTCTTTGCTTATTTTACAATCAGCAAGATGTATTAAGTATAATTTACTAAGCAAACCAATGTATTTGGTTGAATTTAATTTAATAACTATATTTGAATAAGGTAGAGCTATTATTTAAACTTCCCGCCTACAATAGTTCGGATCGCACCCGCTGCAAGCAGCACAATCAGTTTTTTTCCCTCTTTCCCTAGCTTTCTTTTCTATTTATGTATGTTCTTTGATAGTAACTTGTCAATTTCTACATAATCGAGTACGTTCCTATAAACGTGTATGTTCCAAATGTCTTTATTGGTTAATGTTCATTCCTACTCTCGTTACGATTGTCTTGTAAATGTAGTAGGTAGGTGTAAATGTTACTTAGTTGTTGTGTGTCGGTTTTTTTTATTAATTTCAGCTTTTTGTTTCCGTATATGGTACATTTCTAGAATTAATCTCTTGTTATAATTCAATTGCTTTGTAGAATTTTTGGATTGTACCAATCAATCGTATGATCGAGGTTGTTCAAAATATACTCTGCTAATGCGTAGCGATTTTTATTAGTTTGAATATCACTTTTGTGACATGACAGTCGTTGTTTTAACAAGGTACTAGTATGTCCAATATATTTTTGTTCACAGCTACAGGTTAGTTGATATACTAAATTTGATTGGTATAACTTTGGTGTTTTACTTTTTAGTTTGCTATACAATAATGCTCCAACGGTATGGTTGTATTTATATGCTAATCTTACGTTTTCATCTTTAAACACTTTTCCAATCTTGTTAGATAGTCCTGTAAGATACGGTAAAACTATATATTTAATTTCCTGTTCTGTTGGTGTCGATCGATGTACTATATGTGTTGTATCATTATCTTGTAGTAAGTTATTAATTATTTTTATAGGATAGCTATTTTTTAGCATTATACATTATAACAATTTTCGGTTTTTCATATGAAAATCTGGGTGTGATATTTTTAACATTCTATTCCTCATTTGCTTTATTAAATTCATTTTCATGTTATTATTATGATGTGATTCATAGTGAATGTATCTATTGGATGCTGTAGCCTTTTGGTACCAATCTAACTTGATTGTGGTCTTATCCCTTATTACTAATGTGTCTAAAAACGGTACGCTGTTGTTATTTTCTTCTTCAATTGTAAATTGAATATGTTTGTCATAACTGTTCATGATATTGAGTATTTCTTGACTACCTCCTTCACTGGGAACCGCTAGGATTAAGTCATCGACATACTTTTTAATAAACGGTACTTGGAAACTGAGTTTCAACAAATTTGTGTCCAATAAATCATCCATCACATATTGGGCTAAAATTGGACTAATCCAAAAATTCTAGCAAAGCAATTGAATTATAACAAGAGATTAATTCTAGAAATGTACCATATATGGAAACAAAAAGCTGAAATTAATAAAAAAAAAACCGACACACAACAACTAAGTAACATTTACACCTACCTACTACATTTACAAGACAATCGTAACGAGAGTAGGAATGAACATTAACCAATAAAGACATTTGGAACATACACGTTTATAGGAACGTACTCGATTATGTAGAAATTGACAAGTTACTATCTAACTTGATCACCTGACATACGATATGGCGAAATTAATTTATATTAAAAGTTATACTCGTTTTACATCCTTTTTAATCCAACCCAGCACGAGGTGAACAACAACCTGATACATAAATAATGTAAGAATAATGTTTTTGAGAGTGATATTTACTGTGATATTAGACATTTAATGTTAAGTATTGTTATATTTGTATGGTTGTGATGAAAAGAATTGATTAATGTAAGTAATCGATTTAGAATATTGTTTTCCAATGTATCACAATTTTTAGATCCCTGATGAAGTTGTCCAATTGACAACGAAAGCTTGGATAAAATTAACAGAACTTTAATAAAAAGAATGATATAAAGAACTGTTTCATTCAATAATTAGGTCGACACCCCCTATAATTTAAGTACTAACAAAGTTACGACCGTGACTTCCCTTGAGTTTATGTTACAGATGGGGTTCTTTTATTATATTAACAACGTCTATGGATCTGCAGTTACTAACCAATTGATACGATGGAAAAAAATCTTAACAAGAAAGTAGCATCACTAAAAAATAGAAGGATATTTTTACTGGAATGTAAAAGGAAAAAACTTGTACCAGCACACTTACAACATATACAAAACAATGTCAGCAAATTATATTACATACAAAGCCCGGAAGAACGCAGGAAATTGAACGATTTTAACAACAGGTTAGTACTTAGATTAATGGGAATAGAGATATCACAGACGAATTGTCAATTGTCTTATTGCTTGAATGAAATTAAAAGGATAAAAAATCATTGTCTAACCATATTACCCGAACACGTGGTAATAGAGTATGATTTCAGACAATTTATATCTTTACAAAATCAGTTTCTAAGAGTTAAGAAAGAAAATTTAAACAAAATTAGTAGATTAGAGGCAATGCAAAAGAAACCTATTTCAACAGACAAAAAATGGTTCAAAAATATCTCAACCTTAGAACTACCAGAGGTGATAAAAACTGTGCTATCTCTAGTACCTAAATTTAGTATAAGTACTACAAAGAGAGATATCGATTTTGAAAAATTGTTACCAGAAATTGAAAACACCTTATCGTTAATAGATGTAACTAAAAGAGACTTGTATAGATCAAAAATCACTGCGATAATAACTAATCATATCCATAACTACAATGACATACCTCAAGAATTACATAAGATGATTTATCAAACTAAAATGTTTTTAAAACAGCATGATAATCTTTTAGTCCTCCAAGCGGACAAAGGAAATGTCACGGTAGTCATGGAAAAAACAGATTACATTGAAAAAATGAACGTTATCTTACAAGATACTAACAATTTAAAAAAACTTAACAGGGATCCAACCCGAACAATAGAAAAAGAGTAATACTTATATAACAGCCTTAGAAAATCTGGGCACTTGAGTAAACAAGAAGCCAAACAGGCCAAACAATACAATTCAGAAGCTCCGAAGTTATATGGTAACCCAAAAATTCATAAACAAGGTTATCCCATGAGGCCTATTGTAGCGGATGTACAAGGACCAACCAACAACATTGCGAAAATTATGGCGGACATATTAAAAAGTGCTTATAATAAAGACAATCGATATTACATAAAAGACTCTTTTGACTTTGCGGAACTGATGAACAATTTTGTAATACCAGAGGGTTACAAAGTGATTTCATTAGATGTGGTTAATTTATTTGGTAACATTTCAAAAGAAGTAGTGGTTAAAGTATTATATAAAAAGTGGGACTTAATAAAAATGACATCTAAGGGAGGGAAAAAATTATTTGTGGACATTATAACTTTCATTATGGATAACAATTTCTTTGTCTTCAATAAAGAATTGTTTATACAAGTGTTTGGTTGTGCTATGGGGTCTAAACTTAGTCCAATTTTAGCCCAATATGTGATGGATGATTTATTGGACAAAAATTTTGTTGAAACTCAGTTTCCAAGTACCGTTTATTAAAAAGTATGTCGATGACAATCCTAGCGGTTCCCAGTGAAGGAGGTAGTCAAGAAATACTCAACATCATGAACAGTTATGACAAACATATTCAATTTACAATTGAAGAAGAAAATAACAGCGTACCGTTTTTAGACACATAAGTAATAAGGGATAAGACCACAATCAAGTTAGATTGGTACCAAAAGGCTACAGCATCCAATAGATACATTCACTATGAATCAGATCATAATAATAACATGAAAATGAATTTAATGAAGCAAATGGGGAATAGAATGTTAAAAATATCACACCCAGATTTTCATATGAAAAACCGAAAATTGTTAAAATGTATAATGCTAAAAAATGGCTATCCTATAAAAATAATTAATAACTTACTACAAGATAATGATACAACACATATAGTACATCGATCGACACCAACAGAACAGGAAATTAAATATATAGTTTTACCGTATCTTACAGGACTATCTAACAAGATTGGAAAAGTGTTTAAAGATGAAAACGTAAGAGTAGCATATAAATACAACCATACCGTTGGAGCATTATTGTATAGCAAACTAAAAAGTAAAACACCAAAGTTATACCAATCAAATTTAGTGTATCAACTAACCTGTAGCTGTGAACAAAAATATATTGGACATACTAGTACCTTGTTAAAACAACGACTGTCATGTCACAAAAGTGATATTCAAACTAATAAAAATCGCTGCGCATTAGCAGAGCATATTTTGAACAACCTCGATCATACGATTGATTGGAACAATCCAAAAATTCTAGCAAAGCAATTGAATTATAACAAGAGATTAATTCTAGAAATGTACCATATATGGAAACAAAAAGCTGAAATTAATAAAAAAACCGACACACAACGACTAAGTAACATTTACACTTACCTACTACATTTACAAAACAATCGTAACGAGAGTAGGAATGAACATTAACCAATAAAGACATTTGGAACATACACGTTTATAGGAACGTACTCGATTATGTAGAAATTGACAAGTTACTATATAACTTGATCACCTGACATACGATATGGCGAAATTAATTTATATTAAAAGTTATACTCGTTTTACATCCTTTTAATCCAACCCAGCACGAGGTGAACAACAACCTGATACATAAATAATGTAAGAATAATGTTTTTGAGAGTGATATTTACTGTGATATTTGACATTTAATGTTAAGTATTGTTATATTTGTATGGTTGTGATGAAAAGAATTGATTAATGTAAGTAATCGATTTAGAATATTGTTTTCCAATGTATCACAATTTTTAGATCCCTGATGAAGTTGTCCAATTGACAACGAAAGCTTGGATAAAATTAACAGAACTTTAATAAAAAGAATGATATAAAGAACTGTTTCATTCAATAATTAGGACGACACCCCTTATAATTTAAGTACTAACAAAGTTACGACTGTGACTTCCCTTGAGTTTATGTTACAGATGGGGTTCTTTTATTATATTAACAACGCCTATGGATCTGCAGTTACTAACCAATTGATACGATGGAAAAATCTTAATAAGAAAGTAGCATCACTAAAAAATAGAAGGATATTATTACTGGAATGTAAAAGGAAAAAACTTGTACCAGCACACCTACAACGTATACAAAACAATGTCAGCAAATTATATTACATACAAAGCCCGGAACAACGCAGGAAATTGAACGATTTTAACAACAGGTTAGTACTTAGATTAATGGGAATAGAGATATCACAGACGAATTGTCAATTGTCTTATTGCTTGAATGAAATTAAAAGGATAAAAAATCATTGTCGAACCATATTACCCGAACACATGGTAATAGAGTATGATTTCCGACAATTTATATCTTTACATAATCAGTTTCTAAGAATTAAGAAAGAAAATTTAAACAAAATTAGTAGATTAGAGGCAATGCAAAAGAAACCTATTTCAACAGACAAAAAATGATTCAAAAATATCACAAACTTAGAACTAACAGAGGTGATAAAAACTGTGCTATCTCTAGGACCTAAATTTAGTATAAGTACTACAAAGAGAGATATCTATTTTGAAAAATTGTTACCAGAAATTGAAAACACCTTATCGTTAATAGATGTAACTAAAAGAGACTTGTATAGATCAAAAATCACTGCGATAATAACTAATCATATCCATAACTACAATGACATACCTCAAGATTTACATAAGATGATTTATCAAACTAAAATGTTTTTAAAACAGCATGATAATCTTTTAGTCCTCCAAGCGGACAAAGGAAATGTCATGGTAGTCATGGAAAAAACAGATTATATTGAAAAAATGAACGTTATCGTACAAGATACTAACAATTTTAAAAACTTAACAGGGATCCAACCCGAACAATAGAAAAAAGAGTAATACTTATATAACAGCCTTAGAAAATCTGGGCACCTGAGTAAACAAGAAGCCAAACAGGCCAAACAATACAATTCAGAAGCTCCGAAGTTATATGGTAACCCAAAAATTCATAAACAAGGTTATCCCATGAGGCCTATTGTAGCGGATGTACAAGGACCAACCAACAACATTGCGAAAATTATGGCGGACATATTAAAAGTGCTTATAATAAAGACAATCGATATTACATAAAAGACTCTTTTGACTTTGCGGAACTGATGAACAATTTTGTAATACCAGAGGGTTATAAAGTGATTTCATTAGATGTGGTTAATTTATTTGGTAACATTTCAAAAGAAGTAGTGGTTAAAGTATTATATAAAAAGTGGGACTTAATAAAAATGACATTTAAGGAGGAAAAATTATTTGTGGACATTATAAGTTTCATTATGGATAACAATTTCTTTGTCTTCAATGAAGAATTGTTTATACAAGTGTTTGGTTGTGCTATGGGGTCTAAACTTAGTCCAATTTTAGCCCAATATGTGATGGATGATTTATTGGACACAAATTTGTTGAAACTCAGTTTCCAAGTACCGTTTATTAAAAAGTATGTCGATGACTTAATCCTAGCGGTTCCCAGTGAAGGAGGTAGTCAAGAAATACTCAACATCATGAACAGTTATGACAAACATATTCAATTTACAATTGAAGAAGAAAATAACAACAGCGTACCGTTTTTAGACACATTAGTAATAAGGGATAAGACCACAATCAAGTTAGATTGGTACCAAAAGGCTACAGCAACCAATAGATACATTCACTATGAATCAGATCATAATAATAACATGAAAATGAATTTAATAAAGCAAATGAGGAATAGAATGTTAAAAATATCACACCCAGATTTTCATATGAAAAACCGAAAATTGTTAAAATGTATAATGCTAAAAAATGTCTATCCTATAAAAATAATTAATAACTTACTACAAGATAATGATACAATACATATAGTACATCGATCGACACCAACAGAACAGGAAATTAAATATATAGTTTTACCGTATCTTACAGGACTATCTAACAAGATTGGAAAAGTGTTTAAAGATGAAAACGTAAGAGTAGCATATAAATACAACCATACCGTTGGAGCATTATTGTATAGCAAACTAAAAAGTAAAACACCAAAGTTATACCAATCAAATTTAGTATATCAACTAACCTGTAGCTGTGAACAAAAATATATTGGACATACTAGTACCTTGTTAAAACAACGACTGTCATGTCACAAAAGTGATATTCAAACTAATAAAAATCGCTGCGCATTAGCAGAGCATATTTTGAACAACCTCGATCATACGATTGATTGGAACAATCCAAAAATTCTAGCAAAGCAATTGAATTATAACAAGAGATTAATTCTAGAAATGTACCATATATGGAAACAAAAAGCTGAAATTAATAAAAAAACCGACACACAACAACTAAGTAACATTTACACCTACCTACTACATTTACAAGACAATCGTAACGAGAGTAGGAATGAACATTAACCAATAAAGACATTTGGAACATACACGTTTATAGGAACGTACTCGATTATGTAGAAACTGACACGTTACTATCTAACTTGATCACCTGACATACGATATGGCGAAATTAATTTATATTAAAAGTTATACTCGTTTTACATCCTTTTTAATCCAACCCAGCACGAGGTGAACAACAACCTGATACATAAATAATGTAAGAATAATGTTTTTGAGAGTGGTATTTACTGTGATATTTGACATTTAATGTTAAGTATTGTTATATTTGTATGGTTGTGATGAAAAGAATTGATTAATGTAAGTAATCGATTTAGAATATTGTTTTCCAATGTATCACAATTTTTAGATCCCTGATGAAGTTGTCCAATTGACAACGAAAGCTTGGATAAAATTAACAGAACTTTAATAAAAAGAATGATATAAAGAACTGTTTCATTCAATAATTAGGTCGACACTCCTTATAATTTAAGTACTATATATATATATATATATATATATATATATATATATATAAACAAAGACAAGTTATTTGCAGTCCGCAATAAGAAAATTGTATATGAAGTAAGATGTATCTGTAAACAAACTCTTATGAAAATAATAAAAGCCATTGACAAATACAAATCGGGCTGGTAGTTATATAGCCATTAACAAAACATTAGCTTTATTACTTCATAGGGGAGGAAACATCCACTGACCATGGTTTCGGCTTGTTAGCCTCGTCAGAGTGGAATAGTTCCCAAGAACCCTATGAAGTAATCGAAGCTATTATAATGATATAATTTCGAAACAATCACTGTACTATGGCAAAAGTAAATATAACCGCCATCAGGTGATAAAACACCAACACCACTAAAGTGTGGAAGTACAGAATTGAACCGAAACTACATAATAAATATTATAAATGACTATAAAAGTACGTCTGCCTTTGAGATTTGCGGAATGTTACTGCAAAATTTATTTGCATACGTAACAAACCTTCTCGTGGCGACACCCGGGTTCATGCCCCAAGGGCAATTCAAAATAAACAAAGACAAGTTATTTGCAGTCCGCAATAAGAAAATTGTATATGAAGTAAGATGTATCTGTAAACAAACTCTTATGAAAATAATAAAAGCCATTGACAAATACAAATCGGGCTGGTAGTTATATAGCCATTAACAAAACATTAGCTTTATTACTTCATAGGGAGAAACATCCACTGACCATGGTTTCGGCTTGTTAGCCTCGTCAGAGTGGAATAGTTCCCAAGAACCCTATGAAGTAATCGAAGCTATTATAATGATATAATTTCGAAACAATCACTGTACTATGGCAAAAGTAAATAAAACCGCCATCAGGTGATAAAACACCAACACTACTAAAGTGTGGAAGTACAGAATTGAACCGAAACTACATAATAAATATAAATGACTATAAAAAGTACGTCTGCCTTTGAGATTTGCGGAATGTTACTGCAAAATTTATGTTGCATAACGTAACAAACCTTCTCGTGGAACTGAACACCGGAAGTTTATGCCCCAAGGGCAATTCAAAATAAACAAAGACAAGTTATTTGCAGTCCGCAATAAGAAAATTGTATATGAAGTAAGATGTATCTGTAAACAAACTCTTATGAAAATAATAAAAGCCATTGACAAATACAAATCGGACTGGTAGTTATATAGCCATTAACAAAACATTAGCTTTATTACTTCATAGGGGAGGAAACATCCACTGACCATGGTTTCGGCTTGTTAGCCTCGTCAGAGTTGAATAGTTCCTAAGAACTTGTCTTTGTTTATTTTGAATTGCCCTTGGGGCATGAACCCGGGTGTCGCCACGAGAAGGTTTGTTACGTATGCAAATAAATTTTGCAGTAACATTCCGCAAATCTCAAAGGCAGACGTACTTTTATAGTCATTTATAAAATTTATTATGTAGTTTCGGTTCAATTCTGTACTTCCACACTTTAGTAGTGTTGGTGTTTTATCACCTGATGGCGGTTTTATTTACTTTTGCCATAGTACAGTGATTGTTTCGAAATTATATCATTATAATAGCTTCGATTACTTCATAGGGTTCTTGGGAACTATTCCACTCTGACGAGGCTAACAAGCCGAAACCATGGTCAGTGGATGTTTTCTCCCCTATGAAGTAATAAAGCTAATGTTTTGTTAATGGCTATATAACTACCAGCCCGATTTGTATTTGTCAATGGCTTTTATTATTTTCATAAGAGTTTGTTTACAGATACATCTTACTTCATATAAAATTTTCTTATTGCGGACTGCAAATAACTTGTCTTTGTTTATTTTGAATTGCCCTTGGGGCATGAACCCGGGTGTCGCCACGAGAAGGTTTGTTACGTATGCAAATAAATTTTGCAGTAACATTCCGCAAATCTCAAAGGCAGACGTACTTTTATAGTCATTTATAAAATTTATTTTGTAGTTTCGGTTCAATTCTGTACTTCCACACTTTAGTAGTGTTGGTGTTTTATCACCTGATGGCGGTTTTATTTACTTTTGCCATAGTACAGTGATTGTTTCGAAACGGCACGTCGACAACAGCCTTAACAAGCAGGTGCGCGCAAACACGCTATTGTTATCGCCTTGGAGATACCTTGTAAAAATTTTACAATACAGACTGTACATTTATAACGATGCGCTTTATTTACTATATGATTAAAATTAAAGAGGAACAATAATTGGGGTGTTCCGAAATTATGACACTTTGCTTTTAATTCTGTATTAATTGTTGAAGTATGATTTATATTAAAGTATAAAAGCAAATCCACAATACTTAATTGTTAAGCGTTAATTTAGCAGAGGAAAAACAAACTGTTACAATTTGAATTGTTATTTAGTATCTAATACAGAGTTGGAACTCCAATTGCATTGTACTTATTGTAGAATCAATAGTAAATGTACCATTATTGTGATTTTACAATAATTAGTGAAAAGTACCAACAACATTACTTAGATATTAAAGAAAATATTATGCAAGCTGAACAGTATTATATTTCTATGCTATATTTGTGTAATATTCGTGAATTGGTTTGGCATTTTTATTATGTGTAATTGTTTTATTTCAGCATATTAACCACATTTACAACTGCATCGCTTACGGTTTAAACTTAATTATACGTTTGTTGTGCGTTTATCCTATTATCTAACCGATGTCCCTCTATAATTAACTAGTATTTAACGTTTGTAATAATTTGTTGTGATGCAATTAATTTGAACCTCTGGTATTATCGCCTATCTCGTTCTTTTGCGTTTGCATTTATGACTATGTTGGGGATAGTCTATTCAATAACCAGCGCCTTTTAACTATGCACAATCATGCCATAAGTTTATTTCAGTGATTCATGTTGTCGTGTCAATGTACTTGTAGTTGTACCCTTTTGCAAATAATAGGAAGTAGGCTAGCCTTTGTGAAATATTTTGAAACACGGGCTGGAAACTGTTAATGCGTGTATGTGAGCGCGTGTTATGGAGCCATGTTGAATATTACTAACATTTTATGTCCGTACGGGAAGGAACATAGGAAGTTAAGGTACAG
>JARFIW010001792.1:0-5000 GCA_036346225.1 Platerodrilus igneus
CTTCGAGGTAGAAGTAAGACAACACGTAGCACTACAAAACATAGTGGACAGAGAAATGTTTTAGAATACCTGCAGAGGTACGACGACGTAAGTAGTGGACGACCTCGGGATAATAGGGAAAGACATATCAACACAGTTAGGTTTGACAATATACGGGACAACTATGCTAGAAGGGGAATAGTTACGGATACCAGCGACAGAATTGGGAACAGAGACGACCATACGTTAGAAGTAATAGTTTAGGAAGGGACCTGCACCGAGACCGGAACCTACCAGAAGGAATAGTTCACCGGACATGAGGGGACTGCTAATACAGACACGGAACGAGTGGAAACGCCTAGGACATACGCTGAGGTGACGGCTAGACCAGGACCGAGTAGGGAAAACAGACCTGGACAGGATTTTAGAACGCGACAGACCACTAGATTTCAGTGTAAATGTATATGAACATCCACGTGAATTTTTCAAAATTGAGGAGGAAGTAGAGCCAGAAACTAAGGAAAAATTATGTTTGCCAATTATTAATTTAGAAATTTTTGAGAATAATGTAGAAGTATTACTTGATACAGGGGCAGAGGCGAGTTTAATATCGGAGGAATTCGTCAGCAAAATTAGGGATAAGGTTTGTGATAGAATTATGCCTATAAAGCGTAGCCATTTACTAGCTCCAAATAAAAAGAAGTTTGCTGTAGTAAATAGTGTTGTGGTGCTTAGGATAGATATAGGAGGTTTAAGCTGTGAACAGGAGTTTGTAATTGTACCTGGACTGAAGTTTCAGAGCATTTTAGGTGTTGACTGTACGATGAAGTTAGGGGTTTTGATAGATATGGAATGGAAGGTAATAAGGATTAATGATAGGGTAGTGCCATGGAAGGATAGTTATGAAGTCACAGAGGATGACACGGGGTTTAGTATTAATGTAGTAGAGGTAGAGGATGATGAAGTAAAACAGATCAACACAATAAGATGTCCAGAGGATAGGATAGTAGAGGTTCAAGCTTTAGTACAAAAACATGCAGAATTAGTGGGGGTAGAAGCAACAGCAGTAGATCGGGAGCAGGTGAAGGCAGAATTATTTGTGATGAGGTTAAGTGGCAAGTTTGTTTTTAATAAAGTAGATTTAAGGAATTCATTCTGGCGGATTCCATTACAGGCATTCTAGAAGGTACATAGGAGTTTCCGTAGAGGAAAAATCGATAATTTTAAAGTAGTATCGTTTGGTTTGTCGGCAGAGAAGAAAATAATAGTAAATGAGAAACAGACAAGTGTAGGGACTGAAGAAGAAACAATATTTAAGAGTAAGGATGATAGGAATGATAAGTTTATTTTATGTGAGATAATAGGGATGATAAGTGTAGATATAGAAGGGGGAGAAATAGGGATGAAGAGTATTAGGATGGTGAGAAGAAAGACTTGGAGGGTCAAGAAGAGAGTTAGATTTAAATAACTTGATGAACAAAGGATAGAGATAGGTGAATTGTAGTATAGATGTAGAAAATAAAGCTAAGTATAAGATAAATATGGGAAATAGTTAGAAATAGGTGTTTAGGATGAGAATAAAGATTAAATGTAGGAAGAAAATAAGATAGGTTAAGTATAGATATTTCATATAAGATTAGTGGGGTGTTAGGAATAGAAGAAGAATAGGATAGGTATATAGAATTAGTTAGTGGGAAGTAAAGTATAGTGAAGATTAGTTAAAAAGTTAGGAATAGGATAGGTATATAGGATGTATATAGGATAAGGTGGATAAGTAGGATGAAGTTAGGGATAATTTCAGTTTATAAAATTAGGTGAGAGTTAGGAATAGGATAGGGATATAGGATAGGTGTAAATATTTTTTGGAATTGGAGATAAAGTAGGTAAGTTAGATAGATAAAGGTAGAGAGAGATAGGCAATTTTTTTGTAATTTTTTTGTCTAAATGCTTTATATTTGCATTCAAATAAGTCGGATTATTTGTATTCAAATAGGGGGAAAATACTCATATTTAGACCAGGGTAGAAAATTAAATAATCACATCAAATAATTTTAATCACCGGGTATAAGGAATTTTATTAGATAATACGCTTTATTAAAAAACCGTGGAGAATAAAAATTCATTCGTTTCATTAAAATAAGAGATTTAAATTATGTACAAGACGCTTTATATAGAAAAGGAAGCAGTATTAGAAAACTTTACGTGTATTTAAGTCAAATGTTCCAAGAAACAAATAAAAATTACGTGCAAAATTTACATTAATTGATTTAATTTCTGGGTAACAAGTAGTAAACAAAGTGTACACATAATAATTAATATTTAATTTGTATTCGCTAAAATGAAAGGGTAGAAGTCAATTTTAGTTGGAGTTAATTGAACCATTATTAATAATAAGCATAAAACTTGTAAAAACCCAATAAAATGCAAATCGTAGAAGGGTATTTAAAATGTTACGTTTGAACACACCTGCGTATTTTTAAAAGGCAATTTCAGTTTAATTTGTTTAGATAAACATGTCGATTCTACGGATATTGGAAACGGTCGGATGCTTTAGCACGAAATACAGAACACCTGCGTATTTTTAAAAGCTCATTCTGCGTAAATTTTGCAGATAATTAATTGTTACAAAGAATCTTGGAGAAACCGTGGCTTAATATTCACGAGAAGGCGCGATACGGGGTTATTTAACCCAGATAGTCCACATGGACTGAAATAATCGATAATAAAGAATATCAATTTGCACTAATAAGAACAGGGTAGATAGAGACAGATAATATGCGCAAGACCGAGGCACATATAGTAAAAGGCGTGAGTAGAGCAACGTCATAGGCAAAATTTGAGAGATAAAAATAACATTTCTGTATAAAGTTCAATTAGTTATTTCCAGACGTTTCGTGCCGTGTAAGAATTTCTGAGATTTAGCTGGGGCGAGTGCAAAATTCGTAAAATTCGCATGCCGAGCTGCGGAATGGGAACATAGCAGACGAAATTCTTTAGAATTGTCCGTTTTGGGGAACAGACCGACAGACAGGCTAACCGCTATATATACGGAGGTGAATATGAAGAAGCTCTCTTAGATCTTCGACTCGATTCAACGCGTTAAACAGTGTTTTTTAGTTTTCCGGTTTTGATTAAATAATTTAAACAGTTTGCTCGAATATTTTTGTGATAAAAAATAGTTTGTTCTTTACGTGCTACAATGAATGTACGTTAGTGCACTTAGAAAAGAAGATACAAGGTAATAAAGTTTAGTATCACTGTACCAATTGGTAAAATTTACTATGACAAATAAATACACAAAAGTAGGCAGTTTTGGCGTATCTTGGTGAAAGAAGTATGAAGTTCTTTGTTATTTTCGGGGGTATTAATACTTAAATGGTGCATAAACGTGTCTGGATCCACAAAACAAGGTTCAGACATACACAGATTAGTTCCGGAAAAGCCCTGAAACAACTTTAAATAAATGGTGATGGAGAAAATTTTTAAAGCGTTGAGAATCAGAAGCCATAAATATAACCCAGTTGGAATGGTGTAATTAACAAAGGGACGATGTACATTGAAGCTACGAGTGCAGTAACCTTTAGGTAAATTATACTATTTTGTTTAAACTTTGATATTTTTGTGTGTGTTGAATAACTTTATAATTGATTTACTCAAAATGGACAGTAGTGAAATTGTACTCACAATAAAATTTTAATTTTAAGGTGAAATTTGCTTGTTTAAGTAGAAAGGGTATTTAGTATTGATGTTCTGGATTATGATGAAAATTTGGGTATGTCTTTGAGCTCAATTAGACGAACCTGGTTAATTAACGTAAAGGGTGGTAGATGCTCCTTTGTACTCTGCATATATTGTTATAGTAATTAGTAGGCATCCTACAAGGACTTTAATTCTGGATGCACTTGAAAATGATAACAAATTTAGTCTTGAAAATTGTTGATATTAAAAGTTATGCTGAAGTTTAATTTTGAAATTTTATTGTATTGTGAATATTGAAGTAAAGTGAGTTAACATTGATGTGTGTGATAGGAATGTGTTTGTTTTTTTTATGATTGAGGATGAAAGTTATCTAGAGGAGCAGCCGAGGCGATTAACAGAAGAAAGTCAATGGACCAACACAGTTAAGGTAATGAATAGCTTTTTGTAGGTTTCACAGCATTCTTGACGCACAATCTGTGGGGCTCGATTCAAATAGAGGGAAACACAGCAATATATATATATATATATATATATATATATATATATATATATTCCTTGTTTTTGATGTTGTAAATGTTGTTATGTTCACTTTCCAACGGTAAAATTAAAAGGTACTTTTTATCTTTTATTATTCGTTTACGTAGACTAAGCTTTAGTTTACCAACACCATCCTATATATTTTGCCTTCCTACAATAAGTACGCTTGTCAATAATTTTATTTAAACCCATTTGCTGCGAATTAGAAGGTTTCAGCGATAAGTTACATCGTCCGTACCTTGTTTTAGGTGTCCGTTGACTTGATGTACATTGCTATAGAGCGTAATTACTCCGTATATTACTTCAATCTAGAAACTCGTTGAAATAATGTATCGTATTTGTTGAAAAAGTGTGTTTCGGGTTTCTAATCACATTTTGTATGTTTGATAACGGATGATTGAATTTTGAATTCTTGTTACTGAACGAATGAATATTCATTTTCTTTTCTGCATACGACTGCGAGAAATTGACGTTTCCGTTTTTGCTAAATTTTCGTGCACACACTGTATGGTGAGCACTGTTAGTTTAAAAAACAATATATATACTTTCCTTCGTGAAGGGTCTAATCTGTAACTATACTTATTACAGTTTCTTTCTGGCGGAGAAAGCCGTCCATTACCTAGGCCCCTGATTAACGAGGCGATTGCTGTTTCCGTTGGGGTAAAATACACTCGCATGGCGTAATCCCAAATTCATCTGTTCCGCCCTGCCGTTAAGGAGGGTGTTGTGGAAAAATCTACACCGAGGACAGGCGGGTGAGTTTTAATTCGCTAGTTTGTATATGA